>ML109245.1:0-32179 GCA_003697995.1 Taxidea taxus jeffersonii
TTTCTTTGATCTTCTGGGGGAGGGGCCTGTTGTAGTGATTCTCAGGTGTCTTTGCCCCAGGCGGAGTTGCACCGCCCTTACCAGGGGCCGGGCTAAGTAATCCTCTCAGGTTTGCTTTCAGGAGCTTTTGTTCCCTGAAAGCGCTTTCTGTAGAGTTCTGGAGGATGGGAATGACAATGGCGGCCTCCCAATCTCCGGTTCAGAGGAGCGGAGAGCTAGGGGCCCCAGTCTTCAGTGCGCCTTCAGAGAAAAGCGTTTAATCCCTCCAGTCTCCCTAGCCCATGTTTGCGCCGGAGAGTGCGCGCGCGCGTCCGCCCGCAGACACCGCGCGCCGGCAGACACCGCTGGCCCGCCGACACTGCGCGCACCCGCAGACCGCGCGCGCCCGCAGACCGCGCTCAGAGAAAATCGTGCGTAAGCAGTCCCGTCTCACTGGCTTCTGGGAGTGCTCCGAGCTCACCCAGCCTGTGACCAAGCGTCTCTGTCTCTGGCAGAGTCCCACCTGGAGTCTCCGGAGCCCGTAGATCCCTGAGCTCTCCCAGTTCGGAGTCTCCCCGGATCTTGTGGGGACGCCTCGCACAGAGCACCGGCCAGTGCCACAGAGCACTAGGAAATCTCGGCTCTGTCTCCGCAGCCGACTTCCCCGCTCTAATACCTGTGAGCTCTGCGACACTCAGACACCCCCGATCCTTCTGTGACCCCGTGGGACCTGAGTCCACGCTGTCCCCATGAGGTCTTCACCCCAGTTTAGTCTCTGGAGCGATGTCCCTCCGTGGAGCTGACTTTTAAAAGTTCTGATTTTGTGCTCCGCCGCTTGCCGGGAGCCGGCCCCTCCCCCTGGGGTCTATCTTCCCGTTGCGTTGGATTCACTTCTCCGCTGGTCCTACCTTTCAGAAAGTGGTCGATTTTCTGTTCCTAGAATTGTTGTTTTTCTTCTCTTTGATCTCCTGTTGGATTTGTAGGTGTTCGGAATGGTTTGATAGGCTATCTAGCTGATCTCCTGCTGGCTGATGTCGTCTCAGCCTCCTACTTCTCCGCCATCTTGACTCCTCCCGGTAAGTTGTTTTTCTATCTAAAAATCTGACCAGGGAATCTAATGGCTAGATCATTAAGTAGGATCTATTAGAATAACCACTAAGATTTTAAAATTTAATTAGCTTACCTGGCCTCATTTGTATCTTGTTATGTTCAGATTTCTCCTGCACACATGGAGTCAGAAGGCCAAATATTGATCATAGTTTTCTTAACAGTGAAGCAATGAATAATGATTGTCCTAAATAAACTTAACTTATCATTTTGGTATTGGAAATTCACTTCTCAATGTTAAATGTGTGCTAAGAAGTAATCGCCTTTTTTTGATCATCTATGACAACCAGGCACTTTAACACATATGTTATCTCTAATCCTTGCAACAACTCCATAGTCAGGTTGCAGATGAGAAAATTGAGCTTTTTTCTATATAGGTTATGCAAATTGCCCAAGGTCACACAGCTAGCTTGGCAAAAGTGGGATTTGAACACAACTATATATGATTCTAAAATCTCCACCCTTACCTCTTATATGCCCTATACCTATTACATTAGGGTTAAATTCTGGAAAGGCAAACTCTAATGTTGACAGTCTATGTCCAGAGTGAGAAAGAAACCATAAGTAACCTCTTGAGCACCTTGTGACTACACAGCTTAGGTCACGTATTGTGAATATGAATTTATGGGTCTGTCCCTTTCTCTGGAGATGTTTCTAGGGGTCTTCCCATCCTCTGTATTACCCGTCCCTACTACAGCCCTTACTCCATGCCTGGTACATAACAGGTACTCAATACACATCTGGTGAAAGAATGAGTGAGGTACTTTCCATGGTTGTGGGGACACTCCGTTTCCCACAGTTCACCTGATGAATACCTGCTCATCTTTCTTGAATCAACACCAGCATCATTTCCTCTGTGAAGTCCTCTTTGTGACGTAGTCCTGTCTCTCCACTGATGACCCTCTCCTTTGTGCTTCCACTATAGCCTGTACAGTTGTCTCTTAGTCATTATGGCCCTTTAATGCAACTGTTGTTCTGCATCTGTCTTTCTCACTAGTCTGAGTACCCTTGAGGACAGAGTCCATGTCTTTTCTGTGTTGTTATCTCTACTGCCTTGAGAAGTACCTGGTTCATAGTAGGTTCTCAACCTATGTTTGATGAATTAATCATGTACCCCAATCTGCTATTAAATCATCAAATGACCCCAAGAAGAGAATATGTCAAGGGTCATGGTCATGCTTTCAGTATAATAAAGAACTTGCCAGGGGATTGCCTGGATCCCTTCTTAGCGTCTTCTTTTTAGGACAATGACTATGTCCCTTTACGTCTCCCTATCTCTAGTAGGTTTTACAGTACCTACCATATAGTAGGCATTTAATTAAGCTTTGATGAATGGAAGGATGAATGGATGAGCCTCAAAAGCAATACATACCAGCCAATGTAGAATTTCAAATATGATGGATCTGAAACAGTCTCACAAATCATCTGTCACCAGCCTGAAGCCACATAACCAAAAAAAAAATCACTGCACAATGTAGCATTTACACATAGGCTGCCTTTGGGGCAATGGAGGTTGTGAGCTGGTCCTGAATAAACACAGGCTGCACTGAAGAGCCATTGTGGGCACTGGTAGTTCTTTCAAGTTCCTTTGGGGTCTGAAGTTGATTTGCAGCTGGAGCCAAGTCCCTGCCAAGCCCCCGCCCCCTTTTTTTGCAATTGAATTATTAACTAAAAACCATCCAGGGTGTAGCTGTTAGCAGTGGACTGCCAATGCTAGGGGATTTTTATTTTGTTTACTCAGGGTGTTTGCACCTAATCTAATGAAAAGTAGGAATGAGCAGGCAGAAAGCAATTCAGAAGCCCTGGCCCCAGAGGAAGACAGGCTTTGGACTTGACAGGAAGACCATTCCAGGCAGTCGAGCACTGGGCTGCAGGGCTACCCCTCAGAATACAACTTTTTTCCAGGGGTGTGTTATCACAGGTTACTACTGTGCTGGCTTTTCAGGGAACCAAGGGAGGGCCCCCATGCTTAGATCTCCTAAATACCTCCAGAAGTGCCTGGTTTAATTCTGCAGCTTTCATGGAAGACTTTGATCCTTGTTGAGATGTAGATGCCGCTGAGAGGGATGACTCTGGAAAGGAATCAGCAGAACTGAGTGTTACTGAGTGTGACTTTTGCAACTTATGATCCATCATGGAGACCTCACTTTACATCTCTGGTCTTAGTTTCTTTACCTATAAAATAGAGGTGATAATGCTATGTAACATTCAGGGTTTTTTAGATTGGAATTACTTGGTAAATCAAAACATTTCCTACATATAAAATGAGGATCCATAAGAATTTCTACGTGCGTGCGTGGTACCTTAGCACATTGCCTTGCTCTGGAAAGCACGTGAGGGCAAAGGCTGTGTCTTCCTCTACATCGGCAGCTTCTAGCTCAGGACCTGGCACAGAGTAGGTGCCCAATAAAGGGTAGGTGAATTGAGCAAGGACAACCTGTGGCAGCAGGAAGAATAAATACAGCCCAGTCTTCTATCATGTCTGATGTCAAAATCCTCACTTCCTTAATGATCACAGAGAAACTGCTGAACTCCATCCTTTTGCTCTGGGAAAGCAGGGCACCTCCTGCTCAATTTCCAATGGACCCTCAGCCATTAAATAAGATGACTGCTATTCTGGGGACCATTCATCCCAGATCTTCTTCAGATGATCTATGCATTGTTAATAGAGAGTACTGTTATACCCATTGGTATAAATGTACTTGTCAGGCTATGCACTGAAATCTTTATTTCCAGAAAAATGGTCATTATGTACATGAGACATGGTGGCAAGACAGGGAAAACTCAGCCTAATAATGTGACATATTAAATATCTCTCATCTTAGCCCATATGTTGAATTTGCTTTTTTTTTTTACCCTTTTTTTAAATATATTTTTTAATTTTTTTATAAACATATTCTGTAACCCCACCACCCTCTCCTGACACCCCTCCCCCCCACTCCCCTCAGTTTGTTTTATGACAATAAGAGTCTCTTTTGGTTTGTCTCCCTCCCGATCCCATCTTGTTTCATTTATTCTTTTCCTATCCCCTTAACCCCCACCCCTTTTGCATCTCCACTTTGCAGAAAGACAACTATCATATGATCTCCCTGATATGAGGAAGTGGAAGTGATTTTGCTTTTTGCTGAAGTATAGCAAAGGCATAGGTATTTTAATATTTACTTCAAGAAATAGTGTTGATAGAAGGGCCCAAGATGCCTGACCATCAGAAAACTAGATTTCAGGGGGTGCCTCGGTGACTCAATTGGTTAAGCCTCTGCCTCCCTCTCAGGTCATGATCCCAGGGTCCTTAGATCGAGCCCTGCATTGAGCCCCACATTGGGCTCCCTGTTCAGAGGGAGCATGCTTCTCCCTCTCTGCTCCTCTGCACCCACCACTTCTGCTCTTTCTCAATTGCTTTCTCTTTATCAAATAAATAAGATCTTTTAAAAAAAGGAAAAGAAAACTAGATTCCCCCTCTTAGACTGTCATTAAACATATTGTTAGTTATCCTGTTGCCCTCCGTTTGTTGTTCAGTAAATTCCAGCAATGGAGAGATGACTGCTAAGCAGAATAATTAAAAGCCCACTGTTTTTCATTATATTATATATTAAGACAGCATATTCTGTTGTCTACTGACTTTGAAGAGGGCCCTGTGAGATAGTCTGTGTATGACTAAATGAACAAATAAAAGGATTGTTCTGTAGCTCTTTGGACTTGGTTTTTAAGGAACTTCCTCTTCATTCATATGAAAAAATAATATTATCTAGAATGTATTTTAATTTTTTGCATGAATGATATAATGTGTAATCAGCAAATTCCTTTATTTTCTAAACAACTAGGTCTTGGGCTTCTATATTAGAACATACAGATCTTCCTCATTCTTTTTTGAATAGTAGCACCAAATTCACAATGATGGATATGTAAGGTAAGGGTTTGCTTTTTTATATGGTTTACAGTCAAAGGGTACCTCGGATTTTACTTAACATTTTGATTATTCTATAAGGTGAATGAATTTATTTTGAGTTATATAATTAAACATTTGAAACATGAGTAGTTCTACTGGTGAAAAGGGCATTTTGGAGTACGAACAGAAGACCTTTGGGTAAGAGAGTGTCACTTTGCCAGATAACTTCTTTGGCATTTGGGGATTATTTTTAACATAGTGTGTTTATTTATTTTTTTTTTTAGATTTTATTTATTTATTTGACAGAGAGAGAGGGAGAGAGAGCAAGCAAGCACAGGCAGAGACAGAGGGAGATGCAGGCTCCCTGCCGAGCAAGGAGCCCGATGTGAGACTCGATCCCAGGACGCTGGGATCATGACCTGAGCAGAAGGCAGCCACTTAATCAACTGAGCCACCCAGGCGTTCCTAGTGTATTTATTTTTTAAGTAATCGCTACACCCAATGTGGGGCTTGATCCTGAGACCAAGAGTTGCATGCTCCATTGACTGAGCCTGCCAAGCACCCAACATACTGTGTCTATGGTAACTTACTCTGTGGCATTTCAAAAGATCCCACTCCTTCATTTTTTCTCAAAATTTGGTCAATATTACCAGCTAGTCAATCCACATAATCTGTTCACTGATAACAGAATCTTCTTCTGAATACTGAGTCATTCTTTTCATCCATTTTTCCCTTTGGCTTTGGTAGGCACACATTGTGCATTTTTGTGGGACCTGGAAGCTGAAGTTAAAGGTCTTTTTGTTGTTTTTGTTTTTGTTTTAATGCTGATCACCATAGTACCTATTCCCATTTATTTGGGATGATGTTAACGCTGATCATTTGGTTAAGGTGGTATTGGTAAGAAAGAGTTTCCCCTTCTCCTCAGTTTACTTATTCAATTCAGTTATTCACTGTGTTATTAGCTGTTTGATGCTGTCTGATACCAGAAGTTATTTATCAATAACATATCTACCTATCTATATTTATGCCTGTGATATCTATTTCTGTCTCTATCTCTAGGACATAAACAGGAAAACTGTAAGGGAATTTTCACTTCTGGTAATGGTGAAATAAATTAGATGAGTCTCTTTCTGAAAATGAGGATAATTTAAAAACTTGCATAAAATTTGGTAATGTCTACTTACAGGCATCAAATAGCTGATAACATAACGAATAATTAAATAAGTAAAGGGCAGCTCTTTCTTACCAACACCACCTTAACCAAATGATCAACACTAATGTCACCCCAAATAAGACTTGTGTACTATGTGCCATGCACTGAGGAGGAAACATAGCCTCTGTTGTATTCTTCCCCACATCTATGGCCTCGGTCTAATCATGAGAAAGTATTAGACAAACACAGGTTGAGGACCGTTCTAAAAAGCACCTGATCAGTACTCTTCAAAAAGTATTAATGTCATAAGGGGCCCCTGGGGGGCTCAGTCAGTTGGGTGACTGACCTTGGTTTTGGCTCAGGTCGTGATCTCTAGGTTGAGAGATCGAGCCCCACCTGGGGCTCCGAGCTCAGGGAGAAGTTGGCTTCCTCTCTCCCTCTGTGCCCCCCCCCCACACACACACAGATGCTTGCACTCATGTGCTCTCTCTCTCTCTCTTTGAAATAAATAAATCTTTTTAAAAAACTATTAAGGTCATGAAAGAATGAAGAGGACTGAGGAATTGACACTGACAAGACAGGAAAACTAAATGCAATGTGAGATCTTGGATTTGACACTCGAACAGAAAAAGGACATCCGTGGAAAACTGGTGAAACTTGAATAAAGTTGCAGTTCAGTTAATAATATGGTAGCAATGGTAATTTCTTAGTTTTGGTAATTGCACCATGATTATATAAGATGTCAGCATTAAAGGGAATGATAACAGCTCTGTCCTATCTTTGCAGCCATTCAACAAGTCTAAAAATCATTTCAAAATAAAAAGTTTTTAAAATCATTATTTTAAAGCCGTGAGAGGAAAAAACAAAAAAGGCTTTGAAAACACAACACATAGCTGTTGGCACTTGTAAAAACCCAAATAAATGGGTTGAATAACAGATTGGACATGGTCAAAGAGTAATTAGAGAACTAAATGTCAAGCTGAGAATATCTCTTGGCACACAGTACAATGAGATAAAAGGTGGAAAATACAGGGTTAGAAAGACAAATCTTTTCTAGCCTCCTATGGAGAAGTCCCACTATGTGTCTAATAGGAATTTCAGAGACAATGGAGAATTAAATCAGTGTTGATTTAATTATGATCAGAATTAAACCATGTGTTGAAATAGGAGTTTCTATCATGTTTCCCCAAAGAACATAAACTTTGGCAATCAGCCACAGAGGAGAGAGTGACTCTGTGGACACTGGAGAAAAAAATATCCAAGATTAGATGCATTGAAGAGGGTAAGAGGAACAGCCTTAGTTTACCTGTGTCACCCACACGTCCCCCAAGGCTGCATGGCTCCAGTGCCTAGAGAAATCCACTCAGCAGGTGATTTCTCCCATGGAAGAGAGTGAGAACATGTGAGTGAGCACCTGGCTTTCCCAGCTGTATGGGAGGTGCCAAAGAGACCCATTCCTTTCTTGCTCCATCCAGAATATGGAGGTATGCTCCACAACTTGGGTGGGTGGGTGGGGGAGGACAAGGAGGGGCTGACAAGAACAGCAGCCAGGGCACTCCACAGGATCAAAGAGACACAGATCCTATGGGCTGCTTTGTGGACTCCACTGTAAAGGCCCCCCACATTACCGAGGATGATTCACTTGTGGATCCCCCCCAACTGGCATTTGGGTATCCTCCTTATCCCCTACCCCCAGCTCCACGCACTTCACCCACTTCACATCACCACCCCCATGGCTACCTCCTTACGTGTACCCTCAAGGGCAGTGAGCATGAGTGCAAATGGCTAGTGAGCACGTGCAGGAAGCCAACCAAATTATTTTTGCATTCTGTGATGAAAGCTTGATTATCATTGGTGGTTTATTACTTTGCTGGAATTGATGTGTTAGTGTTAATACTGAGGATTTTCACATCTATGTATATAAGTGAGATTGCCTTCTGTTTAGTTGTTATTCTTTTGTTGTCTATATATGTCTAATTTTTATGACAAGATTTCTCCAAACTCACAAAGTCAGTGTTTTCTGTGCTCTGGAATATTTTATGTAAGAATATTTTTCTGTTCCCTAAAGTTTTTGTAAAATTTGTTTGTAACACCATTTGATACATTTGGGAAGTTTCCCAGGTCTTTCCATTTCTCATGTGACTAGTTGTCTTTTTATGTTTTCTATACTTCCTTTACTTATTTGAAATACACAATTTATTTTTGAAATTTGCAATTTTATAGAAAAATGACTATTTTCATCTGAGGTTTCAAATTTATTAGTGCAAAATTATTCCTAGTATTATGTATTGTTCTTCCCATACAATGTCCTTAATGCTTTTATATGTACCTTCTCCCTTTTTTACTTGATCAATATTATCTGGAGTTATCTATTTTACTAATCTTCTAAAAAAACCGGAGTCTGGTTCTATTCAACTCTAATTTTCTCCCTGTGATGAATTTCTGCCTTTATAGTATTTTTTAATTAATAGACTCTATTTTTTAGAGATGTTTTAGGTTTATGGAAAAATTGAGGGGCATCTGGGCAGCTCAGTCGGTTAAGCATCTGGCTCAATTTCAGCTCAGTTCATGATCTCAGAGTTGTGGGATCAAGATAAGTGTCCAGCTCTGAGCTGGGCGTGGAACCTGCTTGGGATCCTCTCTCCCTTTCCCTCTACCCCTTCACTCCTCTCCCTCTCTTAAAAAAAAAGAAAGAAAGAAAGAAAGAAAGAGAAAATTTGAGCAGACAATACAAAGTTCACATATACTTTCTATCTCCTGCCCACCCCCATCCCACTCCACTCCATCCCCTCACAATTTTTCCCATTATTAACATCCTGTGTTACTGTGGTACAGTTGTTACACCTGATGGACCAATACCTTATTATTAACTGAAGTCTGTAGCTTACATTAGGCTTCAGCCTTTTTTTTTTTTTTTTAAGTAGGCTCTACACCCAATGTGGAGCCCTGTACCAGGCTTGAACTCACAACCCTGAAATCAAGACCTGAGTTGAGATCTAGAGTCCCATGCTTAAAAGAGTTGAACCACCCAGGTGTCCTGAGTCTTTTTTTTAATGGAAGTAAATATAGTTGACACACAATGTTACATTAGTTTCAGGTGCACAACATAGTGTTTGGACAGGTCTATACTTTGTGTTATTCTTGCCACAAGTGGGGCTACCATCTCTCCCCATACAATGCTATTACAATATTATATTGTTGGCTATATTCCCTGTGTTGTACCTCCCTCCAGTCATCATCATGGCTTACTCGTTCTATAACTGGAAGCCTGTACTTTCTTTCACTTATTTTGCCCATCTCCCCACCTTCTTCTCCGGCAACCACCTGTTTGTTTTCTTTATTTATGTGTCTGTTTCTGCTTTTCTTGCTTGTTAGTTTTTTTTTTTTTCTGGAGTCCACATATAAGTGAGATAATATGATATTTTACCTTTCTCTGTCTGACTTATTTCACTTAGCATAATAAAGATTTCATTTTTGTGTTGTACAGTTTTAAAGGACTTACAAATATTTTTCATGTGTCCACCATAACAGTACCATATGGAACAGTTTCACTGCACTAAAAATCCCCTGAGCTCCCTCAAACTCCTGGCAACCACTGATGTTTTAACTGTCTTTTTTTTTTTTTTAAGAGTTTATTTATGTATCTGACAGAGAGAGAGAGAGAGAGCACAGAAGAGGGGGCTGGAGAGGGAGAAGAAGGCTCCCCACTGAGCAGGGAGCCCAATGTGGGACTCAATCCCTGGACCCTGGGATGAGGCCTAGAGCCGGAGGCAAAGGTTCAACCAACTGAGCCACATAGGTGCCCATGATCTTTTAACTGTCTTTATGCTTTTGCCTTTCCAGAATGTCATATACTTGGAGTCCTATAGTATGTAAGCTATTCAAATTTGTTTCTTTCACTTAGCAATATACATTAAAGATTCTTCCATGTCTCTTCATGGTGGTCATAGCTCATTTCTTTTTGTGCTAATAACATTTGATTGAATGGATGTAGCACAGTTTGTCCACACACCTATTGACGTGCATCTTGGTTGCTTCCAAGTTTGGGCAATTATGAATAAAAGTGCTATAAGCTTCATATACAGGTTTTTGTGTAGACATAAGTTTTTGATTCATTTTAGTAAATACCAAAGAGTAGAATTGCTGAGTCATACAGTAAGAGTATGTTTAGTTTTATAAGAAACTGCCAACCTGTCTTCAAAGTGGCTTTATCATTTAGCATTCCCAACAGTTCCTGTTGCTCTACAGATTAATTCACCTTTTATTACTCTAATAGGTATATAGTGGTATCTTGTTGTTATGTTAATTTGCAATTCCTGTATGCCATATGATGTTCAGCATCTTTTATATGCTTATTTGTCATCTGTATATCTTCTTTGGTGAAGTGTCTGTTCAGATCTTTTGCACATTTTTTAATTGGGCTGTTTTCTTATTGTTGAATTTTAAAAGTTCTTCATATATTTTGGATACAAGTTCTTCATCAGATATGTGTTTTGTAATATATTCTCCCAATGTGTGACTTATCTTTATCTTTTCATTGTATTAAACTGCCTTCATTTTTTTAAACTAGTTTTTTCTTCAACATACTTTAGGTTTGTGTACTTTTTCTGGTTTATTCTGATTTGTTTCAGTTGTTTTTTTATTTAATGATTTAGTAATAATAAAATTTCCTCTGTTCCATCAGCTGATTCCCACAAGTATTTGTATTACTTCATTTTGTTTAGTTCTAAATATTTTTATTTCAATTTTTATTTCATCTTTCAAGTATGATTGATTCAAATCTGCCTTTTAGCTTGTAAATTTATGGTTATGCTTTGTCATTTGTCTAGTTTTATTGTACTATGGTCAGTGAATATAGTCAGTAGGATATTTTAAAAGAATTTCAAGCAACATCCTTGATGTCCTGCTAAGATTAATTTTGGGCAAGGATATCATGCTGCACAACTCTGGGGGTACTATTTGTATTTTAATTTATGTGACTAATGCCCCTCAGGTTCATAGTATTTAGACTTTGTAACTCTCCCTGATTAAGGAAACATTTTTGGTTTTGAAAAAGTGTGCATCTTAGTCACATTTGTCAATTTTTTTTAAGATTTTATTTTTATTATTTATTTGACAGACAGAGATCACAAGGAGGCAGAGAGGCAGGCAGAGAGAGAGGAGGAAGCAGGCTCCCTGCTGAGCAGAGAGCCTGATGTGGGGCTTGATTCCAGGACTCCGGGATCATGACCCGAGCTGAAGGCAGAGGCTTTAACCCACTGAGCCATCCAGGAACCCTGCATTTGTCAATTTTTATGTTATATAAGTTAAGGCTATGTGGTTAATGGAATAAAATTGAGAGTCCAGAAATAAACCTACACATCTACGGTCTGTTGATTTTCAGTGGGGTGCCAAGATCATTCAATGAGGAAGATAAAAGATTTTTCAAGAAATGGTGCTGGGATAACTGGATATCAGCATGCTAAAGAATGAAGTTGGAACCTTACCTCACATCATGTAAAAAATTAACATAGGTCAAAGATCTAAATATAAAACCTAAAAGCTATTAGAAGAAAATCTATGGATAAATCTCCATGACCTTGATTTGGCAAAAGACTCTTAAAGTATGACCCCAAAAGTACACACAATGAGAGAGAAAAGGACAGCTATCCTGGGCACCTGGGTGGCTCAGTTATTAACTACCTGCCTTCAGCTCAGGTCATGATCCCATGGTCCTGGGATCACACCCCACATCGGGCTCCCTGCTCAATGGGAAACCTGCTTCTCCCTCTCCCACTTTCCCTGCTTGTGTTCCCTCTTTCACTGTGTCTCTCTGTCAAATAAATAAATAGAATCTTAAAAAAAAAAAAAAAAAGGACAGCTATCCTGATTATAAATAAGCAAAGTATGTAAGTAGACATTTCTCTAAGGAAGACATAAACAATGGTCAAAAACCCTTTAGAAAGATACTCAACATCATTAGTCTTCAGGAAACTGTAATTTGAAACCATAGTGAAATACCACTTCATACCCACATGGATGGCTAGAATCAAAAAGTCACATAATAACAAGTGTTGACATGGCTGTGGAGAAATTACAATCTTCATACACCACTAGTAGGGATGTAAAATGGGGGAGCCACTTTAGAAAATGTTCTGACAGTTCCCCAAATGCTTAAACGTAGAGTTTGGTTAATATGATCTAGCAGTTTTACTCCTAGGCATATACCTAAGGCAAATGAAAACATTTGTCCCTACAAAAACGTGTACATGAATGTCCATAGCAGTATTACTCACAATACCCAAAAGATGGGAACAACTGAAATGTCTGTTGATAGAGAAATGGATAAGCACAAAGTGGTATATCATTCAGTGAAATGAATGTTTCAGTCAGTGAAATGTTACTCAGCCATAAAAAGGAATGAAGTACTGATACATGCTACAACTTGGATGAATCTTGAAAATGTTGTGGCAAATTAAATTTTTTTAAAATTTTTAAAAGATTTTATTTATTTATTTGACAGACAGGGATTATAGGGAGGCAGAGAGGCAGGCAGAGAGAGAGGAAGGGAAGCAGGCTCCCTGCTGAGCAGAGAGCCCGATGCGGGGCTCGATCCCAGGACCCTGGGATCATGACCTGAGCCGAAGGCAGAGGCTTTAACCCACTGAGCCACCCAGGCGCCCCTTTTTGTATTTTTTTTAAAGATTTTATTTATTTATTTGTCAGAGAGCAGGAGCGAGCACAGGCAGACAGAGCGGCAGGCAGAGGCAGAGGGAGAAGCAGGCTTCCTGCTGAACAAGGAGCCCGATGTGGGACTCAATCCCAGGACGCTGGGATCATGACCTGAGCCGAAGGCAGTCCTTAACCAACTGAGCCACCCAGGCATCCCAGTTGTGGCAAATTAAAGAAGGCAGTTGCAA
Source organism: Taxidea taxus jeffersonii (assembly GCA_003697995.1). Lineage (NCBI taxonomy): Eukaryota > Metazoa > Chordata > Mammalia > Carnivora > Mustelidae > Taxidea > Taxidea taxus. The sequence continues at coordinate 13,025 of ML109245.1, forward strand.
AAGCCCAGTTATATATAAATACATTCATATAAACTTTTAGGCTAGGAAAATCTATGTATTTTGCACAATGGGACATTACTTGGTCTTTAAAAAGAAGGAAATCCGTGGGGCGCCTGGTTGGCTTAGTTGGCTGACTGAGCCAACTCTTGATTTCAGCTCAGGTTCTGATCTCAGGTTCATGAAATTGAGCCCCATGTTGGCTCAGCATGGAGTCTGTGTGGGATTCTGTCCCTCTACCCCTCCCCTCATTCATGGTGTGCTTGTGTGGACTCTTTCTCTAAATAAATAATCTTAAAAAGTAAAAATAAAAAAGGAAATCCTGCCATTTATGACAACATGGATGAGCCTGGAGGGCATTATGCTAATTAAAAGAAACCAGATGCGGAAAAACAAATATTGTATGACCTCACTTATATGTGAAATCTACAAATAGTCAAACATGTACAGGCGGAGAGTAGAATGGTGGTTACCAGGGGCTGGGAGTAGAGAGAAATGGAGAGGTATTGGTCAAGGGATACAAAGTTTCAATTACGCAAGATGAATAAGTTCTGGAGAGCTAATGTACAACAATGTGATTATAGTTAACAGTAACATATACTTAAAATTTTTTTAAGATTTGATTTATTTATTTATTTGACAGGGAGATAGAGCACAAGTAAGCGGAGTGGCAGGCAGAGGGAGAGGGAGAAGCAGGCTCTCTGCTGAGCAGGGTGCCCAATGCAGGGCTCGATCCCAGGATCCTGGGATCATGACCTGAGCTGAAGGCAGCTGCTTAACCAACTGAGCCATTCAGGCACCCCTATATGCTTAAAATTTGCTAAGAGGGAAGATCTTAATTGTTCTCATCATACATATACATACACACATGCACAGAAAAGAAAAAAGTAACTATGTGAGACGATGGATATGTTAATTTACTTGATTGTGATGGTTACTTCACGGTGTATACATGTACCAAATCAGAAAGTTGTACATCTTAAATATATATTATCTTTAATTGACAATTATACATCAGTAATATGGGGGGGGGTAAAGTTGATTCAAAGAGAAAAGTTCAGGACCAAGAGAGATATTTCATTTTCACACAAAGATAAATTGCCAAGAATATATGAGAGTTAAGAATGTGTATGAGCCAACAACAGAGCCTTAAAAAAATCTTTATTGAGATATAATTCACATACCATGCACCTCACCAATTTAAACTGTACAAGTCTGTGATTTCTAGTATAATCACAGATGTGTGCAAATATCACCACAGTTTTAGAACATTTCATCACCCCCGAAAGAAACCTCATACCCCTCAGATTATCATCTCTCTACCCCATCCATTCCTCCCCTAGTCCTAAACAACAAATATACTTGCCATCTCTGTAGAATCTCTCCCTTTCCACAGGGCTTTCTGGTGGTGATTGTTGAAGGTTGCTGTTGTCCATTTCCAAACTATTTTTGCAAAGATTTTAAGCCTTGTCCTGCGTGCTCACTGAAGCTTCGTTCTGTTATCCCAGCAGTCAGCTAGGGAACAGAATATATTTCCTTAAATGTCTGGAGACAAAAAGAAAAAGAAAAAAGAAAAAACAAACCTCCTTTAGTCTTTGCATATTGGCTCTGGGCTAGGGTACTCTTTCAATGCTAACCCAAGCTGACTACAACTCTGCCTTAGCCTTCACTACCTACTTAAGTGGAGTCCAAAGATCAGCTAGAGGTGTAAATCTAGGGTCCTCCCAGGTCTTTTCTGAGTATGTTTTGCCCCCAGGGAATGCACATTGCATTCCAGATCCCCCAGTGTACATGGTAGTCCTTCACTGCTCTTGGTCCCCTAAGACTCTTCCTCCTTAGCTTCCTTATACCCAGGTTTTTGGGCCTATCTGCTACTTGCCTTATCCTTCATAACCTGCCCCAGGCAGCAGTGGGTAATCTACATCTTCAGTGTTTCCATCAGATGCTACTCAGAAAGCCACTCTAACCCGAGGCAGGCAAAATAAAGATCGGTCTCTGTGCTGGTCCTTTAAGGAAGCACTAGACAGGTCAAATGCATGACCACAATTTTTTAGAATAAGGTCTGTATTGCTTTTCCTGGCACCAATACATTGTGCCAGGAATGGGCTATTGTCCATAAGGCTGCTGTTGGTCTGGGGAATAAAGGATGCTAGGCAGGTAAGCAAAAACCACATAATGTCTTCTACCAAAATTCAGTTGCTTGTTTCCTCATTAAGCACTTGCTGGTTGACAGAGGTATTTGATTAGGTCCGAAAGTTCCAAAAAAGTTGATTTTGTCTGTTTTTGCTAGCAGAATTCTTTAAAAAATTTTTTATTTACTTACTTATTTGTGAGAGAGAGAGAGAGAGAGAGAGAGAGCGCGTGAGCAAGAATGAGCAAGCAGGAGTACAGGCAGAGGGAGAGGGAGAAGCAGATTCCCCATTGAGCAGACAGCCTAATGCAGGGCTCAGTCCCAGGACCCTGGGATCATGATCTGACCCAAAGGCAGACGCCTGGTTGACTGAGCCACCCCAGCACCCCTGCTAGCAGAATTGTTGCTGGGAAGACCAATTCTTGCAAGGGACCCATTCTTGGAGCTCTCTACTCTACTAATCCCATGTCACTTGTCTTGCAAGTACTTTGGAAAACAGTTTGGTACTATGTGGTAAATCTAAAAATATACAAAGCAGGAATTCTATTTCTTGTTATTTACCCTAGATCAGTTATTCTCAACTGGGGTAATTTTGCTTCTCCAGTAACATACAGAAATGCCTGGAGACATTTTTGGTTTGTTTTCACAACTGAGGCCATGCCACTAGCATGTGGCGGGTAAAAGCCATAGAACCTAAAGCCATAACCTAAAAGCCATAAACCTCCTACAATAATTCATAGGATAGTTCCTTCTCACCCTGTTTCCCCACCATCTACAACAAAAAATTATCTGTCCCTAAATATCAAAATTGCCAAGAAACCCTCGTCTAGAGAAATGAGTACTCACAGGCCCAGGGAAAATGCTCACAACTAACTGCATTGTTTTATAATAATCCTAAGCAGGAAGTGATGCAAGCAACCCAAATGCCCAACAGTTGAAAGGATATATTCTTGTATATACATTCAATGCAATGCCTTATAGAAATGAAAATTAATGAGCTATAAAAACTATGTAAAGAAGAGCAAGAAAATGTTTTTTATAAATATTAAGATAGTAGTCATTGGATGGAGTTAATATTGGGAAAGGACCCGTGAACTCTTGAAGGCTTTTGGCAATGTTCTATTTCTTGAACTAGATGGCGTTTACATAGGTATTCACTTTTAAAAAACTGTACATTTATATTTTACTACTTATATGTATATTTCATATTATAATAGATAAAATTTAAAATTACAGTTTTTCAGGATGCCTGGTGGCTCAGTCGGTTAAGCGGCTGCCTTCGGCTCAGGTCATGATCCCAGCATGCTGCGATGGAGTCCCACATCAGGCTCCTTGCTCCGCAGGGAGTCTGCTTCTCCCTCTTCCTCTGCCTGCCACTCTGCCTACCTGTACTCTCTCTATCTCTCTGACAAATAAATAATAATAAATAATAAATAATAAATAAATAAATAAAATCTTAAAAAAAATAAAATAAAATTATAGTTTTTTCTATCACACTCCCTACTTTGACAGGTCATATTCTTTTTTTTTTTTAAGATTTTATTTATTTATTTGACAGAGATCACAAGTAGGCAGAGAAGGAGGCAGAGAGAGAGGGGGGAGAAGCAGGCTCCTCGCTGAGCAGAGAGCCTGATGTGGGGCTCAATCCTAGGACCCTGGGATCATGACCTGAGCTGAAGGCAGAGGCTTTACCCCACTGAGCCACCCAGGTGCCCTGGTCATATTCTTTTTAAAAAAATATTTTAAAATTTATTATAAATTTTATTTATATAAATTTTATATTTTATTAAAAATATTTTAATATTTAAAATAAATATTTTTAAAATATTTCATTTATTTATTTGACAAAGAGAGACAAACAGAGAAAGGGAACACAAGCAGGGGGAGTGGGAGGGGGAGAAGCAGGCCTCCCATGGAGCAGGGAGCCCGATGTGGGCCCCAATCCCAGGATCCTGGGATCATGACCCAAGCCAAAGGCAGATAGCCACCCAGGTGCCCTGACAGGTCATATTCTTACTTATATCTTCACCTTTTTTAAAATAAAGATTTTATTTATTTATTTGACAGACAGAGATCACAAGTAGGCAGAGAGGCAGGCAGAGAGAAAAGAAGGGAAGCAGGTTCCCTGCTGGGCAGAGACAATGTGGCTTGATCCCAGGACCCCAGGATCATGACCTGAGCCAAAGGCAGAGGCATTAACCCACTGAGCCACCCAGGTGCCCCACTTACTTGTATCTTCAAATTGACCATCCAGTCTGAGAATATATGTTTGTTCTTTCAATCAATCATCAATATTGAATATCCACTATAAGCAGAAACTATTCTAAACAGGAGGAACACAGAGAGGGAACAACATAGACATCTTGCATTCCAGGGTGAAGAGACAGGCTATAATTAATATACCAAAAATTGTGAAAGATGATTTCAAGGGGCATTAGGTATTTGAAAACAGGACAGATATAAGAGAGGTTATAAAGACTGTGGTGAGAAAGAGTAACCAGGGTGAGATATTTCAGATTGAATGGTCAGTGAAGGCTTTGGTGAAGATGACATTTGAGGAGATAAGTGACCTGTTTCAAAGAACTGGGCAGTGTGAAGCTCTAGAGGAAGAATATTCTAAAAAACAAAGGAGTTGTTGCTGAGGCTCTTAAGTAGGAAAGTGTCTGACATGTTTGAAGAACCTCAGGAAATAAAACATGGTTAGTGTGGATTGGATGAGGGAAGAGTGGTAGGAGATGAAGTTAGTGCAGAAAGCAAGATCTCCATCAGGGGGAGTTTGGATCTTTTTCCTAAGTGCTATGAGAAGCCACTGAAATGCTGCAGACTGTAGGAAAGAAGACAGGTGGCATGGAGACTAACTTAGGCAAGAGATGATGGTGACTGTAAGGTGGAGATCGTGACAAATGGAAAGACTCAGGATTTATTTAAAGATAGAGTCCAGAACATGAGGTATGAGGAAGAGAAAAAATCAGGGATGATTCCTAGGGTTTTTTTTCCTGAACAGCCAAGGAGAAAGAGGGAACTTTTGCTGGGATGAGGAAGACTGGAGAGTGAGTATGACATTTGAATCAAGGAGCTGAGATGCCCTTCAACAGATGAATGGATAAAGAAGATGTGGTTCATATATACAGTGTTAGATGACTCAGCCATCAGAAAGTATGAATACCTACCATTTGCATCCACAGGGATGGAACTGGAGGGGATTGTGCTAAGTGATCTAAGTAAAGCAAAGAAAGTCAATTATCACATGGTTTCACTCATATGTGGAACATAACAAATAGCTTGAAGGACCACAGGGGAAGTGAAGGAAAACTGAATGGGAAGAAATCAGAGGAAACCATGACAAACTCTGGACTCCGGGGAAAACACTGAGGGTTACAGAAGGGAGGGAGGTGGGGGGATGGGTAACCCAGGGATAGGTATTAAGGAGGGCACATGATAAGCACTGGGTGTTATATGCAACTAATGAATCGTTGAACACTACATCAAAACCTTATGATGTACTCTATGCTGGCCAATTGAACATGAACAACAGCAACAGTCTTATTTGGGCTATATTAAGTTTCAGATACCTGTTAGACATTCAAAGGGAGGTGTCATATTGGCTGTTGAACATGTTTCCATAGATTTTAATGTGTTGGATTTGCGGATATTTAATGCTTCCTTCAACCATATTAAACACATCCAACAAATTGAGAATTGATTTAATAAATTAGAGTATACACACACAATGCTATTCCATGAATTGGCATGCAAAGATAATTTTTAAAAGAAGTAGGTTCTGAAAGTGTGGACGGTTTGCTTTCATTTTAAAGAATACAATATATTATAATATATATTTCACTGGAAGCCGATAAACTAGGATATAAGCTGTGGTTACCTGTGCTGGGATTTAGTGTGGTTTTATTCTTTCTAATTCTTGCAATCATTAGTTTAAAATGTCTTTAATAATCACGTATTACCTGTGTAATCTGTTTCTTAAATAAAGTAAATCCACAAAGGTCTCTTCCAGCTGGGCAGCCTGCGGCGGGGTTATCTGTCAGGTGAGGGATGTCAAGGTGATCAGGATGGTGATGGTCCAGATGCAGAGTGTGCGAGGTTTTGAGGCCCCGCCCAAGAGCGGAGGCAAGGGTCGGAGGGGGGCGTGGGGGCGGTCCAAACGGCACCGCCCTGCACGTCACATGCTTGACAGCCGCCAATGGCCGCCTCCGAGCCCACCTTGGGAACGGGGCGGGGCGCCCAGCTGGCGTCACCAGGACAACGGGCGTTGCCTGCGCCTTGTGACTTCGGGCTGTGGGCGCGCTCGCAGCTCTTCGGCCATGGTGAGTCTGGGGCCCCAGCGGGTTGGGCCGCCCCGCCCTTCCCCGCCCGGGCTGAGCCCCCGCGCGGCCCCAGCTCGGTTGCCGCGGGCGGCGCCGGGGTCGCGGAGAGGCCGGGCTGCGGCCTGCGGGACTGCGGGGCAGGGCAGGACTGGGCGGGCCCGGGGGAGGGGGAGCCCCCGGGGACCCGGAGCGCCAGCCTGCTCCCGGGCGCCGGCGACGCAGCCTTCTCTGCGTTGAAGGTCTGGGCCTCCGCTGGGACCCCCACCCTGTGGGCCGCCGGACAGCGTGACGCTTTTTGGTCCCGGCGAGCCTGGGAAGCCACCCAGAGAGGGTGTGGGGTTTTTTTGTTTTTTGTTTTTGAAGGGATCTATGTATCATATATTTGTATTAACACTTTTGCAGTCTGTATGCTACCTGTCTTTTTCTACGCAATTATATATAAATAATACAATGCATAGTAGGTATTTCTTTAAAATTCATCACTGACAGGATTAAATTCCTCCATGTGGAGGAATTTAAATATGTAATTTTGGATTTTCCCTCCTCCTTTTCAAAAAAAATGGGGGTATTAAACTGGAGGTTTTCTCTGTGCGCAGCCCTTAAAGAGGTTTAATTAGTAATTAGTACATTGTAAACGTCTTAAATCACTACTTTTTTTTTTTTTCAAAAAACTTGAGAGTGAGTGGGCATACCACCTGGCCCCCATTAAGCTCGTTTTTAAAACCTGACTTGAAGACTCAGCTGAGGTGTTGGCTTGACTAGACAGGATTCATGGAATTGCTGACCAAAGGTGTGATTTCTCGGGAGGCCTCCAAAGGGCGTAAAAGAAGAGACGAGCTGGACTCTGTTGGGGACACACCTTTGATATAGAATACTTGAGAGGGTTTTGGGGCGGATAATAAGGAAATGTCTGGCTTTAAGAAACGGTTTTTTTAAACGATCACTAGTGTAGATTTGCTCTTTATCTACAGTGGAAGTGCTAATAAGCTGAGAAGGTGGGGGCCTCCCAAAGTGTCAGTTGGCCTGGAGAGAAAACCTACCATTTGGAACCCTGGCTTTCCTTTTCTTTTCTTTCTTTCTTTCTTTTTTTTTATAACTAGGGGGAGGCATGATAGGAAGAGAAGGTGGCTAGTCTATATCTGTTATTGTCTCTGAAAAAACAACTGCCAGATGTGTGGCCTTTTGATAGGAGCAGGGGAAAAATTATCCACAAATAACAGAAATGTGGTCTTTATTTTGTGTATGTTTCTTTTTAATTCTGAATTGCTTTTAAGTGACAAATTAATGGAGCCTCACAAGAGTTTTGGAAAATGAATTTACAAAAATCTGAGTGTTGTAAATATTGCAAAAACTTTCATATATTATATGTGAGAAAAGCTCTTAAAATTATAGCAAAGAGAAAGGAAGAATATTCTGGAATTAAATTTTCACAGGTCTCTGAAGTCTTCTATTCCTCCTGTTGCCCATTTTTCTTTTCTTCTCTCCTTCCATCCTGACCCACAGTCCACCTTGATTCACTATTGTGCATTTTAGAGTTTTACTTACTTTAAAAGCATTCTACTATACTTGTGTACTAGTGGTTGGTTTGCTAAACTTACAAATTTTTTTTTGTTTTTGTTTTTTTGTCTGTTTTTAAGCATTAAGAATTTCACTCACGGAAGGGATTTAATTTTATGATGAACTGATGCCTGGGCTCCAACGAGAGTGGGTGGGGAATGGTTAGTCGTATAGGAGGGGGAATGAGGAAGCTGCCTACATAATCCCCAGAACTGTATTCAGGATCATAACATCACTGTTCATTGAATGCTTGAATCTAAGCATACAACTTTAGCAGTTGATATGAATGACTTTGCACATGAATTTGGAACTCTGCTTAACTATGTCTCAATGAAAATTTCTTCAATTAAGCCACTAATTTCTGTTATATAATGACTTTATTATGTACATTCTAAGTAAGATATTTTTCTAAGCACCTGTTATTTATCTTATGGTATCTTATTTAACCATCACAACAACCCTATGAAGAAGATACCGTTTCTCCATATTAGAGATGAGGAAATCGAGGTGCAGAAGAGTAACTTGCCCAAGTCACCCAGCTGATAAGTTAAGCGAGATTTCAAAACCAGGCAGATTGTTTCAGAACCTGCTTATGTAAATACTAGATTATACTGTAATATATAGTGCATCAGTGTTATGTTCCCCCAATATATATGTCAGGTATATGTTAGGAAATTTGTTTTCCTATTTGGATTTTAATATTTTTGAGCACTTACAAATACTTGTATTTTGTTATTCCTGGCCCTGAGCTAGATGCTACAGAGCAGCGTAATCATGCCTCTGCCTTCTCTTCTCTCTCCCCTTTTTCACAAAGATGAAATGAAGAGGAATTAATAAAGACAAGTTGTTGAATTGGGGTTCATACTCATGGCTCTAATAGCATTGAAAGTTTCTCCTATCATTTCATTTTGCTTTCAGGAATTGACACATACTTTTTGTGAATCACAAAGACCAGTGTTTTCATAAAGCCATTTAGAGTTGGAGGATAAATATATTTAAAAAAATAAAATTCTATTGTCTGAGATTTTTCCTGATAGTAATTTTAACATATATTTCAGTTGTATATTCTAAAATTGTTTCAAAAAGACACCAATTTGATCCATGTGGATCAGAAGATACATTGGGATATGTTTTATCATATTTTTGCTGTTGCCTAATACTTTAGCTTATAAGGCAGATTTTTTTTTCTTGGAAGTATAACATTGTATCATTACTCTTCTCCCATTTTAATTCACTCACTTGGACTTTCTGGCTATTTTGGGCTTCTCTTTCTGTGTAATCTGTGGTTAGGACTTCTCAGAGGTGTTGGGAAGCACAAGGCGGGGGAGCTTTGCAATAAAATATACCAAGGTTTACAGACAGTTTGGGTCTTTTGTCACATGGTATAGTTAAGAGAGCTAATATGCTTATAGAATGAGATCTATGTCAAAAGATCATAAAAAGAATACATTTTCCTTCTATTAATAATATTGGTCTCCCTTTGGTTTGTACTGCACTGGGGATGGAGCATAATTTTTAGAACTGTAACAATAGGGACGCCTGGGTGGCTCAGTTGGTTAAGCGGCTGCCTTTGGCTCAGGTCATGATCCCAGCGTCCTGGGATCAAGTCCCACATTGGGCTCCTTGCTCGGCAGGGAGCCTGCTTCTCCCTCTGCCTCTGCCTGCCTCTCTGTCTGCCTGTGCTTGCTCTCACTCTCTCTCTGACAAATAAATAAATAAATAAATCTTTAAAAAATTAAAGAAAGAACTGTAACAATAACTTTTTTATAGAGCCCTTTGACACTGTCCAGTTTTAGGCTGATCACTTCACATTTATCTCATTTAAACCCCTCCCACATCCCTCTGAGATTGACATTATTATACCCATTTAGCAGACCCAGATTGATGAGGTAATTTGTCCAAGGCCATATAGTAGTGGCAGAGTCTGGATTTGAAGTCAACCAGTCTGTCTCTAAAGTCTGGCATCTTAACCATTATACCTTGGCTTCTTTCCAAACTAAAGATTATTCCCAGTGCCTAGCATGAATGTACTTTGCCAAGATTAAGAGTCTTCAGTGTTTTATCGGCTGAGCCAGCAAGCTCTTTTTAATTTTATGGCAAACTCTATTTTTTTTTTAAGATTTTTATTATTTGACAGAGAGAGGCAGAGTGAGAGGGAACACAAGCAGTGGGAGTGGGAGAGGGAGAAGCAGGCTTGCTGCTCGATCCCAGGACCCTGGGATCATGACCTGAGCCAAAGGCAAATGCTTTAATGACTGAGCCACCCAGGCACCCCAACAAACTCTCTCTTACGTTGTTGTTTAATGACATCCTGTGGGATTTACTTGGAAGGAGCTACCCTCCTTCCCCTGCCTTAAGAGTGCAGACAACCAAAGCTCAAATATGGCCAGCCGTGGGTTCAGCTATACTTTTACTTCTGCTTTCCCTGCCACATTTTGTGTCTCACCTCTACCTCTACTACTACCACCTTCAGCACGGGGGTGGCTTGAGAGGGGTGTAAGAAAGCAGAACAGGGCAGTTGTTGGGAAAGTTTTTGCGGGGTCAGAATTGAGATTCAAACCCAGCTTTTTGAGTTCTCAGTGCTGCCCCTATAATTGTCTTTCCATTAAATTTTCTGTTCTGTGGTTTTCTATCCAGCAAATGTTTATTGTGGGCTACTGTGTGACAATCACTCTTGCAGACAGTGGGTGTCCAGCAATGATACAGGCAAGGCTCTGCCCTCATGGAGCTTACGTTGGGGTGGCAGGAAGACATAATAAACATACAGATAAGGTTGTGAAAGCGCTTTGGAGAAAACTAAAGCTGAGTGAGAGAGAAAGGAAATTTTAGGGCAGGATGAGAGAGTGGATGAGAGGAGGGAGGAGTTGCTTTTTATATAGAGTGTAAGGGAAGGCCTCTCTGAAGAGATGACATTTGAGCAGAGTCTATTTCATGGGAATGCCTGGAGATAGGCCATTTTATGAGAGGACCCAAATGCAAAGGTCCTGAGGCGAGATCATCCCGAATGTGTTGGAGGAACTGCAAAGAAATCAGTGTGGCTGGAGTGTTGTAAGACGGGGTGCATGGTAGGAGGTAAGATCAAAGTAGTTAGGCCAAATCACATAGGATTTATAAGCCATTTGAAGAACTTTGTCTTTCCCTTTGTGGGAAGGGGGAAGTTATTGGCAGGGTTTCAGAATGACATAATACAACTTTTATTTTATTTATTTTTTTTTAAGATTTTTTTTGTTGTTGTTGTTTACTTATTGGATAGAGAGAGAGATCACAAATAGGCAGAGCAGCAGGCAGAGAGAGAGAGGGGGAAGCAGGCTCCCCGCTGAGCAGAGAGCCCGATGCGGGGCTCGATCCCAGGATCCTGAGATCATGACCTGAGCCTAAGGCAGAGGCTCAACCCACTGAGCCACCCAGGTGCCTCGACATAATACAACTTTTAAAAGGACCATTCTGTCTGCTCTGGAAAATACATTGGGATATGAGTGAGGGGAGGAAGGGCAAAAACAGAGGACACTAGATAGACATTATTATAGTAATCCATAGGATTAGTTGATGGATTTGTTGTGAAATAGAGAATAGGATGATTTCCAAGACTTCAGTCTGAGTGATAGGAAGGAGTTGTCATCTATTAAGATGAAGACCAGAGGAGGAGTAAATTTAGGGTATGGATAAAGAAAACAGGAGTTAGTCTGGGACTTGATAAATTTGTGATGCTCATTAGACATGTAAAATCTAAAGACAATTAGTCTTTCAGAACCTGTGATGGTATATATTTTAAAAACACAGACTTCATTGTATCTTGAGGTATTAGATTTGAAGGAGACTTCTGAGTTTCTCTAGCACAGTCCCTTCGGTTTACAAACTAGAAATACTGAAAGGGTAAATGACTTAGACAAATCGCCTTTTTACTACCTGTTGTGCAGTATAAAGAACTCCTTTGTGCATACAAATAACTTCTAGACTTGGAGTCAGGAAATATAAGTTTAAATCACAGTTGTTTCTTTAAGTTTTTTGCAAGTTATTTATCTGCTCCAGGTCTGTTTTCTGTCATCAAAAAGGGTAAGAAAGACTCCTACTTTCTGTGAGGATGCCGCAAGTTGCAAAAGTTAGATGTTGTTTCCACTGTAATAATGAGAAAGGTGAAGAGGCTAGAAAATGGTAGTTCTCTAAAAACCCACCAGAGAGCAAACACAAAGGACACAAAGAAATCTAAATAAATTTAAATCCAGAACATAATGAGCCTTCCCAGAAAAAAAGGAGATGCATAGATACTTCCATTCATGGTGGGATAGCAGGAGGAAGAAGAATCTTCTACAGACCAGTGAAGAGAAACCAGCCAAACCTTCATTGACTGCGTGTGGGCTGGAATGACAATTTGGAATTTTGAAGAGCCCCAGCCACAGAGTAAGGCTTCACCCACCTGCCACCCCTTTCCCATGGGCCTTCACTGAGTTTAAGAATATAGTATGCTGGAGGCTGCGGTCAGGGAAAGAGAGCTAAGAATGATCCTGAGGTGGGTGGACTCTTAAAGAATAGAGGGAGGGCTGGAGAGTTAATACAAATCTCTCTGAGGCACTAGGGACTTTTACCAAGTATTAAGCAGGGTTACCACAGGCCAGGGCATGGCGTGAGAGCAGACGAATATCCCTCTATGACTATTTAGGTTTTCACTGAGGAACAGCCTCTCAGAAGGTGGAGCCAGAGCACAGAGTAGAGAGAGCCAGATCTTAAGGTACAGACAGTGAAGGGTGCTTAGTGGAGAGCAAAGACAACTCCCCAGCTGGCAGCAAGAATGCAAAATAGGGAAAAATCTCTTGAGTTCAAAAGCAAGCAGCTAAGTTGTACAGCTCAGAGATGTGTGAAGTTTCACTGCTGCTCAGATCCTGACTTCTCCTGAAGGTTAAGTTCTCATCTCACTCTAAAATGTTTTTAAGCCATTCTTAAACTGAATCTAATAAATGCTAAAAAAAATTTTAAAAAAAATCTCAAATCCAGCTCAACCATAGATTAAAAGGATTTAGTTCCCTTTACCTCCCTGTCTCTACCTTAACCTAATTAAAGAAGGAGCTGCCCTTTGTGGAGGTAAATTACTGGGTTTTTAAAATTCAAGTATCATTGGCATAAAACAATGTTAGTTTCAGATGTATAACATAATGATTCAGTATTTGTATATATTGAGAAATGATTACCACAATAGGCACAGTTAATATCCATTGCCATACAAGTTATAAAATTTTTTTTCTTGGGACACCTGGGTCCTAAGAAAATGGCTCAGTCTGTTGAGCATCTGCCTTCAGTTCTGGTCATGATCCCAGGGTCCTGGGATCAAGTCCTGCATCAGGCTCCTTGCTAGGCAGGGAGTCATCTTCTCCCTCTGCCAGCTTCTTCCCCTGCTTGTGCTCTCTCTCTCCCTCTCTGACAAATAAGTTAAAAATCTTTGAAAAAAAATTTTTTCTTGTGAAGAGAAGTTTTAAGATCTACCCTCTTAGCAACTTTCAAATATATGCCATATGGTATTACTGTAGTCATCATGTTGTACTTACATCCCAGTGACTTACTTATTTTCTAATGGGAAGTTTGTACCTTTTGACCCCTTTCACCCACTTTGCCCCCTCCCCACCCCTGGGAACCACAGTCTATTCTCTATATCTATTAGGTGTGTGTGTTTTATTTAAATTTCACATATACATGAGATCATAGGATATTTGTTTTTCTCTATGTGACTTATTTCACTTAGCATAAATAACAGGATTTATACCCTCCAGATCCATGTTGTTGCAAATGGCAAGATTTCCTCCTTTTTATGGCTGAATAATATTTGTATTATATTGCATAATGGTATTCATTATATTGTATAATACATATAAATACTACATTTTCTTTATCCATTCATCCATCAGTTGTCACTTAGGTTTTTCCATATCTTGGCTATTATAAATAATGCTGCAGTGAACATGGGGGTGCAGATATCTTTTCAGGTTATGTTTACCTTTTCTTCAGATAAATACCCAGAAGTAGAATCTGGATCATAGGGTGGTTCTATTTTTGAGAAACCTCCAGACTGTTTTCTATAGTGGCTGCACCAATTTACATTCCCACCAAACAGTGTGCAAGATTCCCTTTTCTCCACATCCTTGCCAACACTTGTTACTCCTTGTCTTTTTAATAATAGCCATTGTGGGGGCGCCTGGGTGGCTCAGTGGGTTAAGCCTCTCTGCCTTCGGCTCAGGTCATGATCTCAGGGTCCTGGGATCGAGCCCCGAATCGGGCTCTTTGCTCAGTGGGGAGCCTGCTTCCTCCTCTCTCTCTGCCTGCCTCTCTGCCTACTTGTGATCTCTCTCTCTGTCAAATAAATAAATAAAAATCTTAAAAAAAATAGCCATTGTGACAGGTGAGGTGATCTCATTGTGGTTTTAATTTGCATTTCCCTAATGATTAATGATGTTGATTGCCTTTGTACAAGTTGGCCATCTGTGTGTCTTCTTTGGAAGAATGTTTGTTTAGATCTGCCCAGTTTTTAAATTAGATTTTTTTTTTTTTTGCTATTGAGTTGTATGAGTTCATTGTATATTTTAGCCATTAACCACTTACCAGATAAATGATTTGCAAATATTTTCTCCTATACAGTAGGCTCATTTTTGTGATGGTGTCCTTTGGTGTGCAACAGTTTTATGTGTGTTTTTTTTTTAATAGTTTGATACAGTTCCACTGTTTACTTTTGCATTTGTTGCCTTTGTTTTTGGTGTCAAACCCAACAAATTGTCTCCAAGCTATCGTCAAGGAGCTTACTGCCTGTGTTTTCTTATAGGAGTGTTATGGTTTCAGGTCTTACTTTCAAGTCTTTAATTCATTTTTAGTTTTTGTAAATGGTGTAAGATAGTGGTCTAGTTTCATTCTTTTGCATGTAGCTGTCCAGTTTTAGCAACACCACTTATTGAAGAGACTGTTCTGTCACCACTGTATATTCTTTGTCATAGATTAATTGATCAGATATGCATGAGTTTGTTTCTAGGCTCTCTGGTCTATCCTGTTGATCTGTGTGTCTATTTTTATGCCAATACCATGCTGTTTTGATTATTCTCTTTGTAGTGTAGTTTGAGATCTGGGATTATAATACGTACAACTTTGTTTTTATTTCTCAAGATTACTTTGGCTCTTCGGAGGCTTTTGTGGTTCCACATTAATTTTGGGATTCTTTGTTCTAGCTCTGTGAAAAGTTTTATCAGTATTTTGATAGGTATGGCACTGAATCTGTAGATTGCTTTGGGTAATGTGGACATTTTTATTTTATTTTTTTAATGTGGACATTTTAAGAATAGTAATTCTTTCAGTCCATGAAGCATGGTATATTTTTCCATTTATTTTTGTCATCTTCAGTTTCTTTCACTACTGTCTTATAGTTTTCAGAATACAGGTCTTTAACCTCCTTGGTAAATTTATTCCTAGGTATCTTACTAATTTTGATGTAATTGTAAATGGGATTGTTTTCTTAACTTCCTTTTGCTAGTTTGTTATTAATGTATAGGAATGCAACTGATTTCTCTATTGATTTTGGATCCTTTACTGAATTGAAACTTTACCAAATTAATTTACTCTAATAGTGTTTTGGTGGAGTCTTTAGGATTTTCTATATATGGTATAATGTCATCTACAGATAGTGGCAGTTATACTTCCTTTCCAATTTGGATGTTTTTTATTTCTTTTTCTTGTCTGAGTGCTGTGGCTAGGACTTCCATTACTATTTTGAATAAAAGTGGTGAGAATAGACATTCTTTTCTTGTTTCTGATCTTAGAGGAAAAGCTTTCAGCTTTTCACTATTAAGATGTTAGCTCTGGGTGTGTCATATATGATCTTTGTTACGTTTATGTTGCCTCTAAACTTTGTTGAGAGTTTTTCTCATGAGTTGATGTTGAATTTTGTCACATGCTTTTCCTGCATGTATGGAGGTGATCATATGATTTTTATTCTTTGTTTTGTAAATGTGCTATTTCACACTGATTTCCAGATGTTGAACCATCCTTGCATCACTAGAATAAATCCTACTTGATTGTGGTGTATGGTTCTTCTGATGTATTTTATAACTTGGTTTGCAAATATTTTATTGAGGATTATTGCATCTGTGTTCATCAGAGATATTGATCTGTGATTTTCTTTTTTTGTTATTGTATTTTTGGTTTTGGTATCAGTGTAATACTGACCTTGTAGAATGAATTAGAGGCATTCCTTTGCCTTCTGGTTTTTGAAATGGTTTGAGAAAGATAGGTATTAACTTCTTTAAATGTTTGGTAGAATTCACCTGGGAAGCCATCTGGTCTTGGACTTTGGTTTGTTGGGAGTTTTTGATTATTGATTCAGTTTCATTACTGGTAATCACTCTGTTCATATTTTGTATTCTTGATTTAGTCTTGGAAGATTGTATGTTTCTAGAAATTTATGCATTTTTTCTAGGTTGTCCAGTTTTTTGACATGTAATTTTTTTGTAGTAGTCTCTCATAATCATTTGTACTTGTGAGGTGTGGGTTCTAACTTCTCTACCTTCATTTTTGATGCTTTTTTCCTCTCTCTCTCTCTCATTGATGTCTCTGATTAAAGGTTTACCAAATTTAGCTTTTCAAAGAATCAGCTCCTAATTTCATTGATTATTTTTTCTACTTTTTGTCTCTCGTTTATTTCTGTTCTGATCTTTATTATTTCCTTCCTTCTAACTTTGGGCTGTGTTCTTTTTCTAGTTCCTTTAGGTACAAGTTTAGATTGTTTTTGGACATTTTTCTTATTTCTTCAGGCAGACCTATATCACTATAAACTGCCCTCTTAAAATTGCTTTTACTGCATCTCTAAGATTTTGAACTGTTGCATTTCCATTTTTATTTGTCTTTAGAATTTTAAAATTTCCTCTCTGGTTTCTTTTTTGACCCACTGATTATTTAGCAGCATGTTGCTTAGCCTCAAAGTATGTGTTTTGTTCCAACTTTTTTTCTAGTTTCATACCACTGTGATTGGAAAGGATGCTTGATATGATTTCAGTCCTCCTAAGTTGATTGAGATTTGTTTTGTGGTTTAACATGTGAACCAACCTGAAAAATATCCCATGTGCACTTGAAAAGAAGGTATATTTTGCTCTTTCTGATGGAATGTTCTGTAGTATTTGTTAGGTCCATCCTGCCTAATGTGTCATTCAAAGGCATTGTTTTCTTAACTGATTTTCTTTCTGGATGATCTATTCCATTAATGCAAGTGAGATGTTAAAGCTTCCTGTTATGATTGTATTGCTGTCTTTTTCTGTGTCGGTTAATATTTGCTTAATATATTTAGATGTCCCTATGTTGTGTGCATAGTTATTTACAATTTCTATATCCTCTTGTTGGGTTTGATCCCTTATCACTATGCAGCAGTACTCTTTTTTTGGCCTTTTATTACAGTCTGTTTTAAAGTCTGTTTTGTCTGCTATTAGTATTGCTACCCCATCTTTTTTTCTACTTCCACTTCCACAGAATATTTTTTTCCTATCCCTTCAGTTTCATTATCTACATATCTTTAGATTTGTAGTGAGTCTCTTTTAGGCAGCATATAAATGTTTTTTTTTTTTTAATCAATTCATTCTTCTGTCTTTTGAATGGAGCATTTAGTGCGTTTACATTTTTTAAAAATTTTAAAAAATTTTTATAAACATATAATGTAACCCCACCACCCTCTCCTGACACCCCTCCCCCCCACCCCCCTCAGTTTGTTTCTTATGACATTAAGAGTCTCTTTTGGTTTGTCTCCCTCCGATCCCATCTTGTTTCATTTATTCTTTTACTGCCCCCTTAACCCACCCCGTCCCGTTGCATCTCCACTTCTTCATATCAAGGAGATCATATGATAGTTGTCCTTCTCCAGTTGACTTATTTCGCTAAGCATGATACCCTCTAGTTCCATCCATGTCATCACAAATGGCAAGATTTCATTTCTTTTGATGGCTGCATAGTATTCCATTGTATATATATACACCACAACTTCTTTATTCATTCATCTGGTGATGGACATATAGGTCTTTCCATAGTTTGGCGATTGTGGACATTGCTGCTATAAACATTCAGGTGCATGTGCCCCTTCGGATCACTACGTTTGTATCTTTAGGGTAAATACCCAGTGGTGCGATTGCTGGGTCATAAGGTAGCTCTATTTTCAACATTTTGAGGAACCTCCATGCTGTTTTCCAGAGTGGTTGCCCCAGCTTGCCTTCTCACTAACAGTGTAGGAGGGTACCCCTTTCTCCGCATCCTCGCCAGCATCTGTCATTTCCTGACTTGTTCATTTTAGCCATTCTGACTGGTGTGAGGTGGTATCTCATTGCAGTTTTGATTTGTATTTCCCTGATGCCGAGTGAGGTGGAGCACTTTTTCATGTGTCTGTTGGCCATCTGGATGTCTTCTTTGCAGAAATGTCTGTTCATGTCCTCTGCCCATTTCTTGATTGGATTATTTGTTCTTTGGGTGTTGAGTTTGCTAAGCTCTTTATAGATTTTGGATACTAGCCCTTTATCTGATATGTCGTTTGCAAATAGCTTCTCCCATTCTGTCAGTTGTCTTTTGGTTTTGTTAACTGTTTCCTTTGCTGTGCAAAAGCTTTTGATCTTGATGAAGTCCCAATAGTTCATTTTTTCCCTTGCTTCCCTTGCCTTTGGCGTTGTTCCTAGGAAGAAGTTGCTGCGGCTGAGGTTGAAGAGGTTGCTGCCTGTGTTCTCCTCAAGGACTTGATGGATTCCCTTCTCACATTGAGGTCCTTCATCCATTTTGAGTCTATTTTCGTGTGTGGTGTAAGGAAATGGTCCAATTTCATTTTTCTGCATGTTGCTGTCCAATTTTCCCAACACCATATGTTGAAGAGGCTGTCTTTTTTCCATTGGACATTTGTTCCTGCTTTGTCGAAGATGAGTTGACCATAGAGTTGAGGGTCTATTTCTGGGCTCTCTATTCTGTTCCATTGATCTATGTGTCTATTTTTATGCCAGCACCATACTGTCCTGATGATAACAGCTTTGTAATAGAGCTTGAAGTCTGGAATTGTGATGCCACCAACTTTGGCTTTCTTTTTCAACATTCCTTTGGCTATTCGAGGTCTTTTCTGGTTCCATATAAATTTTAGGATTATTTGTTCCATTTCTTTGAAAA
>ML109245.1:42253-52923 GCA_003697995.1 Taxidea taxus jeffersonii
TGTTTTCTGAGACCAGATTCTTTGCCTCTTTGGTTTGGTTTATTCCTAGGTATCTTATGGTTTTGGGTGCAATTGTAAATGGGATTGACTCCTTAATTTCTCTTTCTTCTGTCTTGTTGTTGGTGTAAAGAAATGCAACTGATTTCTGTGCATTGATTTTATATCCTGACACTTTACTGAATTCCTGTACAAGTTCTAGCAGATTTGGAGTAGAGTCTTTTGGGTTTTCCACATATAGTATCATATCATCTGCAAAGAGTGAGAGTTTGACTTCTTCATTGCCGATTTGGATGCCTTTAATTTCTTTTTGTTGCCTGATTGCTGAGGCTAGGACTTCTAGTATTATGTTGAATACCAGTGGTGATAATAGACATCCCTGCTGTGTTCCTCACCTTAGCAGAAAAGCTCTCTGTTTTTCTCCATTGAGAATGATATTTGCGGTGGGTTTTTCATAGATGGCTTTGATGATATTGAGGTATGTACCCTCTATCCCTATATTTTGAAGAATTTTGACCAAGAAAGGATGCTGTACTTTGTCATATGCTTTTTCAGCATCTATTGAGAGTATCATATGGTTCTTGCTCTTTATTTTATTAATGTATTGTATCACACTGATTGATTTGCAGATGTTGAACCAACCTTGAAGCCCTGGAATGAATCCCACTTGGTCATGATGAATAATCCTTTTAATTTACTGTTGGAATCTCTTGGCTAGTATTTTGGTGAGCATTTTTGCATCTGTATTCATCAAGTATATTGGTTTGTAATTTTCTTTTTTGATGGGCTCTTTGTTTCATTTTGGGATCAAGGTACTGCTGGCCTTATAAAATGAGTTTGGAAGTTTTCCTTCCATTTCTATTTTTTGCAACAGTTTCAGGAGAATAGGTATTAATTCTTTAAATATTTGGTAGAGTTCCCCTGGGAAGCCATCTGGCCCTGGGCTCTTGTTTTTTGGGAGATTTTTGATGACTGCTTCAATTGCCTTACTGGTTATGGGTCTGTTCAGGTTTTCTATTTCTTCCTGGTTCAGTTGTGGTAGTTTATATGTCTGTAGGAATGCATCCATTTCTTCCAGATTGTCAAATATGTTCGTGTATAGTTGCTCAAAATATGTTCTTCTAGTTGTTTGTATTTCTTTTGTGTTGGTTGTGGTCTCTCCTCTTTCATTCATGATTTCTTCAGTTTGGGTCCTTTCTCTTTTCTTTTTGATAAGTCTGGCCAAGGGTTTGTCAATCTTATTACTTCTTTCAAAGAAGAAGATCCTAGTTTTGTTGACTTGTTCTACTGTTTTTATGGTTTCTATTTCATTGATTTCTGCCCTGATCTTTATTATTTCTCTTCTCCTGTTGGGTTTAGGCTTTATTTGCTGTTCTTTCTCCAGCTCCTTTAGGTGTAGGGTTAGGTTGTGTATTTGAGACCTTTCTTGTTTCTTGAGAAAGGCTTGTATTGCTATATATTTTCCTCTCCGGACTGCCTTTGCTGTGTCCCACAGATTTTGAACCATCGTGTTTTCATTATCATTTGTTTCCATGAATTTTTTCAATTCTTCTTTAATCTCCTGGTTGACCCATTCATTCTTTGGAGGATGCTCTTTAGTCTCCATGTATTTGGGTTCTTTCCAAATGTCCTCTTGTGATTGAGTTCTAGCTTGAGAGCATTGTGGTCTGAAAATATGCAGAGGATGATCCCCATCTTTTGATTCCAGTTGAGACCTGATTTGTGACCCAGAATGTGATCTCTTCTGGAGAATGTTCCATGTGCACTAGAGAAGAATGTGTATTCTGTTGCATTGGGATGGAATGTTGTGAATATATCTGTGACGTCCATCTGGTCCAGTGTGTCATTTAAGGCCTTTATTTCCTTGTTGATCTTTTGCTTGGGTGATCTGTCCATTTCAGCGAGGGGAGTGTTAAAGTCCCCTACTATTATTATATTATTGTCAATGTGTTTCTTTGCTTTTGGTATATATAGGTGGCTACTCCCATTGTAGGGGCACAGATATTTAAAATTGTTAGATCTTCTTGTTGGACAGACCCTTTGAGTAGGATATAGTGTCCTTCCTCATCTCTTATTATAGTCTTTGGCTTAAAATCTAATTTATCTGATATAACGATTGCCACCTTAGCCTTCTTTTGATGTCCATTAGCATGGTAGATGGTTTCCCACCCCCTTACTTTAAATCTGGAGGTGTCTTTAGGTCTAAAATGAGTTTCTTGTAGAGAGAATATTGATGGGTTTTGTTTTTTTTTTAATCCATTCTGATACCCTTTGTCTTTTGTTTGGGGCATTTAGCCCATTTACATTAAGGGTAACTATTGAACGATATGAATTTTGGGCTATTGTATTGCCTGCAAGGTGACTGTTACTCTATATTGTCTCTGTTCATTTCTGGTCTACAACTTTTAGGCTATATCTTTGCCTAGAGGACCCCTTTCAGTATTTCCTGTAGGGCTGGTTTGGTGCTTACAAATTCTTTTAGTTTTTGTTTGTCCTGGAAGCTTTTTTTTTTTTGTCCTGGAAGCTTTTTATCTCTTCTATTTTCAGTGATAGCCTACCTGGATATAGTATTCTTGGGTGCATGTTTTTCTTGTTTAGTGCTCTGAATATATCATGCCATTTCTTCCTGGCCTGCCAGGTCTCTGTGGATAAGGCTGCTGCCAATCTAATAGTTTTCCATAGTATGTTACAGACTTCTTGTCCTGGACTGCTTTCAGGATTTTCTCTTTGGCACTAAGCTTGCAAATTGCAGTATTAGATGATGGACTGTGGACCTATTTTTATTGATTTTGAGGGAGATTCTCTAAGCGTCCTGGATTTTGATTCTTGTTCCCTTTGCCATATTAGGGAAATTCTCTACAATAATTCACTCCAATATACCTTCTGTCCCCCATCTCTTTCTTCTGGAATCCCAATTATTCTAATATTGATTTGTCTTATGGTATTACTTATCTCTCAAATTCTCCCCTTGTGGTCCAGTAGTTGTTTTCTTTCTTTTGCTCAGTTTCTCTATTCTCTGTCATTTGTTCTTCTTTATCACTAATTCTTTCTTCTGCCTCATTTATCCTAGCAGTAAGAGCCTCCATTTTTTATTGCACCTCATTAATAGCTTTTTTGATTTCAGCTTGGTTAGATTTCAGTTCTTTTATTTCTCCAGAAAGGGCTTTTATTTCTCTAGACAGGGTTTCTCTAATATCTTCCATGCCTTTTTTAGTGCAGCTAACACCTTGAAAATTGCCATCCTGAACCATAGATCTGACATGTTACCAATACCCATACTGATTAGGTCCCTAACCTTCAGTACTGCCTCTTGTTCTTTTTTTTTTTTTTTTTTTTTTGGTGGTGAGTTTTTCCACCTTGTCATTTTATCCAGATAGAATATATGAATGAGACAATATAATACTAAAAGGGTGGGAAAGCCCCCAGAAAAATGTATGCTAATCAAATCAGAAGAGACCCCAAATTGGGTGGAGAAGAAAAGGGATAAAAAGTTTTAAACAATTTTTTTAAATTATCAATTTTATATATGTACATATATATACATATATGTATATTATCTGTTAGACTCGTGAATAGAACAGAGCCACCCACTTGATTTTGGGTGTATTTTGGTCTCTTAGAAGCAACTATCTCCCAAAATTTTGAAGCAAGAAAAACATAAATATACAAAAATAAGGGCAAACACCATGAACGGATGGAATGATTGTAAAGAAGAAAATTAAAAAAAAAAAAAAAGGAATTGATAAGATAAGTTGGTTGGTGAAAGAAAGAAAAAGAAAGTGGAGAGAATTTGCTCAGGCTGGAGACTAGAACCAAGCACTCTGTTAGATTTAGGGTATATTTTGATCCAGTAGAAGAAATTGTATCCCAAAATATTTTAGAGAAAAAAAATTATATATGTATACAAAAAATAAAGTTAGATACAATGAAGGATAAAATATGACTAAAATAATGAAGCTTTAAAAAGATTTTTTAGAAAGGTATTTTTAAGATAAAATAGCTTAAAAACGTTAAGAGAGGAAAGAGGAAAAGTTAAAAAAAATTAGAATAAGAAAAAAATAAAAATATTTAATTAACTTTGCAAGACTAAAGAATGATGAGGAGTAAGCCATGAATTCCATGCTTTACTTTCCCTTCTCTTCCTGCTTTTCCTTTCCATGCTTTCCCTTCCCTTCCCTTCCCTTCCTCTGGAATTCTGTTGTTCTCCTTGATCATTAAGTTTGGTCTTAACTGGATGTTCTTGCTGATCTTCTGGGGGAGGGGCCTGTTGTAGTGATTCTCAAATGTCTTTGCCCAAGGTGGAATTGCACTGCCCTTGCCAGGGGCTGGCCTATGTAATCTGCTCAGGTTTGCTCTTGGGAGCTTTTGTTCCCTGAGTCCTTCTGTAGAGCCCTGGAGGATAGCAGTGAAAATGGCGGCCTCCCAGTCTCCGGCCAGGAGTAGTCAAGAGCTCAGTGTACCCTTGGAGAAAAGTGCTCAATCACTCCTGTCTCCCTGGTCTCTGGCTGTGCTCCGAGCTCACTGGCGTGTGACCGAGCATTTCTGTCTCTGGCACACAGCCACATTTGGAGTCTCCAAACCCAGCGGATCCCTGGCACTCTGCTCTTCCAGCGGAGGATGTTGGTTCTCCCTGGATCTGCCAATTGTGGGGTCCCTTCTCAAAGAGCAGTGGTCTCACTGTGCTGTGGACCATAGTTTAAGGTAACCCCGAGCTGAGAGCTCACTATTGGGCTCCGTCTCGGTAGCCGGCTTCTCTGCTTTGATACTTGCAAGTTCTGCTACACTCAGACACCCCCGATCCTTCTGTGACCCCATGTGACCCCTGCCACACTGTCGTCATGAGGGCTCCACCCCTGCTTAGCCTCTGGAGTGATGTCCCTCAGTGGAGCAGGCTTTTAACATTCGGATTTTGTGTTCCATTGCTCCACTGTTTGCCGGGAGCCGGCCCTTTCCCATGCAGTCTATCTTTCTGTTGCTTTGGATTCACTTCTTTGCACATTCTACCTTTCAGAAAGTATATAGTTACTTATCTATACTTATAGACAATTATCAGAAAGATAATTATCTATCTGAACTCCTGTGACCTGATGTCATCTCAGTCTGCTACTCCTCTGCCATCTTGACTCCTCGCCTGATTTTTTTAAAATTAAGATTTATATATTTATTTTATTGGGTGCTTGGGTGGCCCAGTCAGTTAAGCATCTGTCTGCCTTTGGCTCAGGTCATGATCCCAGGGTACTGGGCTTAAGCCCAGCATTATTGTTTGTTGGGAAGTGTTCGATTACTGATTTAATCTCCTTACTAGTAATCAGTCTTCAGATTTTCTATATTTTCATTATTCCTTCTTGATAGGTTTTATATTTCTAGGAATTTACCCACTTTTTTTATGTTGTCCAACTTGTTGGCATATAGTTTTTAATAGTAGTCTCTTATATCTCTTTGTATTTCTGTGGTATCAATTGTAAGATCTTTTGTTTCTGATTTTATTTGCATCCTATCTCTTTTTTTCCTGATGAGCATGACTAAAATACCTCCCAACAAATGTAAGTCAAAGAGCAGATGGCTTCATAGGTGAATTGTATAAAATATTAAATAGTTAATATCAGTGCTTTTCAAGTTCTGCCAAAAAAGTAGAAAAGAGAACATTTTAAACTCATTTTACAAAGCCAGCATTACCCTGATATCAAAACCAGACAAGGATGCCAAAAGAAAAATTTAAGCTAATATCCCTGATGAACATAGATGCATTGTTTATCCTTTCAAATAAACAGCCCTTCATTTCACTGAACTTTGTAAATTATGGTTCTTTACATATAATATCTGACATAAAATAAATTATGATATATGCAAAGAAATGAGAAAATGTCAGGAGTGATGAGAAACAAAGTGTGATGGTCCAGATGGTGAACGTGGTGAACATAAAATATTAGCAGGAAGATAGACAACTATACAAAGAACCAATATGGAATGCTAGAAATGAAAAGTATATCAGAAGTTAAGTATTCATTTGATGGACTTGACAGTATACTGGACACCAAACCCAAGCAAGATAAATACAAAGAAGTCTAAACTTAGGCAAGTCATAATCAATTGCTGAAAATCAAAGGTTTTTTTAGAGGAGGTATAAAAGAAAAATATATAAAAAGAAACAATAATATAAATGATAGCTGACATCTTTTCAGAAACAATGCAGACCAAAGAACAATGGTATAACTTTTTTTTTTTTTTAACATTTTAGTTTTTTACTTGTCAGAGAGAGAAAGCACAAGCAGGCAGAGTGGCAGGCAGAGGTAGAGAGAGAAAAGCCAGCTTCCTGATGAGCAAGGAGCCTGATGCGGGACTCAGGCCCAGGACCTTGGGATCATGACCTGAGCCAAAGGCAGCCACTTAACCAACTGAGCCACATGGGCATCCCAATGGCATAAGTTCTTAAATGACTTTGTTTTCAAGGCAAACATGATAACTTAGAATTCTATATACAGGAAGGTGTTTTTTTTTAAGATTTTATTTATTTATTTGACAGAGAACATAAGTAGGCAGAGAGGCAGGCAGAGAGAGTTGGGCGGGAAGCAGGCTCCCCGCTGAACAGAGCGCCCAACGTGGGGCTCGATCCCAGGACCCTGGGACCATGATCTGAGCCGAAGGCAGAGGCTCTAACCCACTGAGCCACCCAGGCGCCCCCAGGGAGATGTTTTTAAAAGTATAGTAGAAATAAAGACATTTTCTGGCAGACAAAAGTAAAGACAATTTGTCTATAGCAGACCTATATAATAAGAAACATTGAAAGAAGTATTTTAGTGCTAAGGGAAGTGTTAATAAAGGAAACTCAGAGCTAAAGGAAGGAATGCATTACACCAGGAAGGTAAATGTAAGATTAGAGGATTAAAATATAAGATCAAAAGATTTATCGTTGTGTAAAGCAAAGGTAATAGCAGTGTATTATTGGATACTTACTATAAGAAGTAAGATATATAAGTATAAATGCAAAACAGGAGGAAATGAAGTTTGTGATAAGTTAAAGATGTACTCTGTAATCACTAGAGCAAACCTTAAAAAAAATACAAACAGCCAAAGCTATGTGGTCATTAAAAGAAATTAAATAGTATTGCTTTACTAAAAATGTCATGAAAGCAGGAAGAAAGAACAGACAAGACAAATGGAAGGTGATGTCAGAATGGTAGACAAAATTAATATCAAGAATTACATTAAATATAAATATAAGGCCATCCACTCCAGTTGAAAGTTAGCAGTTGTCATACTGTATAAAATAACATGACTCAATATGCTATCTGTAAGAGACACTTTAAATTAAGGGCACACCAGGTGCCATCAATAGATGAATGGATAAAAAAAGTGATAGGAGGAGGAGTCAAGATGGTGGAGAAGTAGCAGGCTGAGACGACATCAGGCAGCAGGAGATCAGCTAGCTAGCTTATCAAACCATCCTGGACACCTTCAAATCCAACAGGAGATCGAAGAGAAGAAGAGCAACAATTATAGAAACAGAAAATCGACGACTTTCTGAAAGGTAGGACCAGGGGAGAAGTGACTCCAAAGGGCGGGAAAATAGACCGTGGTGGGGAGGGGCTGGCTCCCGGCAAGCAGCAGAACAACGGAGCACAAAATCAGGACTTTTAAAAGTCTGCTCCACTGAGGGACATCGCTCAAGAGGCGAAACCGGGGCAAAGCCCATGCAGGATCAGCATGGCCCCAGATCCTGTGGGGTCACAGAAGGATCTGGGGGTGTCTGAGTGTCACAGATCTTGCAGGTATTAGAGCACGGAAGCCGGCTACAGACACAGAGCCAAGGAGTGAGCTCTCAACTAGTGGTTACCTTGAGCTGTAATCCATGGCACAGGCTGGTGCTCTGTGAGTGGGGTCCCCACAAGATACAGGGAGACACACCCTCAAAGAGCTCAGGGGTCTGTGGGGTTCGGAGACTCCAGGTGGAGCTGTGTGCCAGAGACAGAGACGCTTGGTCACAGGCTGGGTGATCTCGGAGTGTGGCCGGAGGACAGGGAGACGGGAGTGATTGAGCACTTTTCTCTGAGGGCGCACTGAGGAGTGGGGCCCTGAACTCTCGGCTCCTCCAGGCTGGAGATTGGGAGGCCGCCATTTTCATTCCTGCCTCCGGAGCTCTACAGAAAGCGTTCAGGGAACAAAAGCTCCCAAAAGTGAACCTGAGCAGATTACTTAGCCCGGCCCCTGGTAAGGGCAGTGCAGTTCCGCCTGGTGCAGAGACACTGGAGAATCACTACAACAGGCCCCTCCCCCAGAAGATCAACAAGAAATCCAGCCAAGACCAAGTTCACTTACCAAGGAGAACAGTGGAATTCCAGAGGAGGAGAAAGCAAGGCATGGAATTCATTGCTTTCTCCCCATGATTCTTTAGTCTTACAGTTAATTAATTTTTTTCTTTCACTTAATTTTTTAAAACTTTTACCCTTTCCTCTTTTAATGATTTTTAACTAGTTTATCTTAACAATACCTTTCATAAGAAAAATAATAACCTTTAACCTTCATTTTTATAGTCATATTTTATCCTTCATTGTATCTAACTTTATTTTTTGTATACACATAGGGTTTTTTCTTCTAAAAAATTTGGGGTAAAACTTCTTCAAAAAGATCAAAATATACCCTAAATCTAGCTCTAGGCTTGTTCTAGTCTCCAGCCTGAGCAAATGCTCTCCACTTTCTTTTTCTTTATTCTACCAACCAAATAACTATATCAACTCCTCTTTTAAAAATTAAAAAAAATTTTTTCTTTATAATCATATTCCATCCCTTCATTGTGTTTGCCCTTATATATGTCTTTCATTCTTTAAAATTTTGGGAGGTAGTTTCTTCTAAGAGACCAAAATTAAGTGGGTTCTCATCACCAGTCTAATATATATATATTTTTTCCTTTTTTATATTTTTTATTTGTTTTCTTTCTTTATTTTTCTCAGAACTTATTTTTTAAGAGATTTTATTTATTTATTTGACAGAGGTCACAAGTAGGCAGAGAGGTAGGCAGAGAGAGGGGGTTGGGGGTAAGCAGGCTCCCTGCTGAGCAGAGAGCCCGATGCGGGGCTCAATCCCAGGACCCTGAGATCATGACCCGGGCTGAAGGCAGAGGCTTTAACACACTGAGCCACCCAGGCGCCCCTCTGAACTTATTTTTATCCCCTTTCTCCCCGTCCATGATTTGGGGTCTCTTCTGATTTGGTTGAAGCACATTATCCTGGGGTCTTTGCCACCCTTTTAGTATTTTATTTGCTCCTTCATATATTCTTATCTGGACAAAATGACAGGGCAGAAAAACTCACCACAAAAAAAAGAACAAGAGGCAGTACCGAAGGCTAGGGACCTAATCAATACGGACATTGGTGATATGTCAGATCTAGAATTCAGAATGACGATTCTCAAGGTTCTAGCCGGGCTCGAAAAAGGCATGAAAGATATTAGAGAAACCCTGTCTGGAGAGATAAAAGCCCTTTCTGGAGAAATAAAAAGAACTAAACTCTAACCATGTTGAAATCAAAAAAGCCATTAACGAGGTGCAATAAAAAATGGAGGCTCTTACTTCTAGGATAAATGAGGCAGAAGAAAGAATTAGTGATATAGAAGATCAAATGACAGAAAATAAAGAAGCTGGGCAAAAGAGGGACAAACAACTACTGGACCACGAGGGGAGAATTCGAGAGATAGGTGACACCATCACACGAAACAACAGTACAATAATTGGGATTTCAGAAGAAGAAGAGAGAGAGGAGCAGAAGGTATATTGGAAAGAATTATTGTAGATAATTTCCCTAATATGGCAAAGGGAACAAGCATCAAAATCCAGGAGGTGCAGAGGCGCCCCCTCAAAATCAATAAGAATAGGTCCACACCCCATCATCTAATAGTAAAATTTACAAGTCTTAGCAACAAAGAGAAAATCCTGAAAGCAGCACGGGACAAGAAGTCTGTAACATACAATGGTAAAAATATTAGATTGGCAGTGGACTTATCCACAGAGACCTGGTAGGCCAGAGAGAACTGGCATGATATTTTCAGAGCACTATCAAAAAAAACATGCAGCCAAGAATACTATATCCAGCTAGGTGGTCATTGAAAATAGAAGGAGAGAGAAAAAGCTTCCAGGACAAACAAAAACTGAAAGAATTTGCAAACACCAAACCACCTCTACAGGAAATATTGAAAGGGGCCCTCTAAACAAAGAGAGACCCTAAAAGTAGTAGATCAGAAAAGAACACAGACAATATACAGTAACAGTCACCTTACAGGCAATACAATGGCACTAAGTTCATATCTCTCAATAGTTACCCTGAATGTAAATGGCCTAAATGCCCCCAATCAAAAGATACAGGATATCAGAATGGACAAAAAACCAAAACCCATCAATATGCTGCCTACAAGAAACTCATTTTAGACCTAAGGACACCTCCAGATTTAAAGTGAGGGGGTAGAAAATAATTTACAATGTTCATGGACATCAAAAGAAATCTAATTTATATCAGATAGATTAGACTTTAAGCCAAAGACTCTAAGAGATGAGGAAGGACACTATATCCTACTCAAAGGGTCTGTCCAACAAGAAGATCTAACAATTTTAAATATCTGTGCCCCTACAATGGGAGTAGCCACCTATATATACCAAAAGCAAAGAAACACATTGACAATAATAT
>ML109245.1:53323-69273 GCA_003697995.1 Taxidea taxus jeffersonii
CAAATACACAACCTAACCCTACACCTAAAGGAGCTGGAGAAAGAACAACAAAGATAGCCTAAACCCAACAGGAGAAGAGAAATAATAAAGATCAGAGCAGAAATCAATGAAAGAGAAACCGAAAAAACAATGGAACAAATCAATGAAACCAGGAGCTGGTTCTTTGAAAGAATTAATAAGATTGATAAACCCCTGGCCAGACTTATCCAAAAGAAAAGAGAAAGCATCCAAATTAATAAAATCATGAATGAAAGAGGAGATATCACAACCAACACCAAAGAAATACAAATAATAATAAGAACATGTTATGAACAAGTATATGCCAGCAAATTTGACAATCTGGAAGAATTAGATGCATTGCTAGAGACATATAAACTACCACAACTGAACCAGGAAGAAATAGAAAACCTGAACAGACCCATAACCAGTGAGGAGATTGAAACAGTCATCAAAAATCTCCAAACAAACAAAAGCCCAGGGCCAGACGGTTTCCCAGGGGAACTCTACCAAACATTTAAAGAAGAATTAATTCCTATTCCCCTGAAACTTTTGCAAAAAATAGAAATGGAAGGAAAACTTCCAAACTCATTTTATGAGGCGAGCATACCTTGATCCCAAAACCAGAGAAGAATCCCATGAAAAAAGAAAATTACAGAACAATATCCTTGATGAACACAGATGCAAAAATGCTCACCAAAATACTAGCCAATAGGATCCAACAGTTCATTAAAAGGATTATTCACCACGACCAAGTGGGATTTATTCCAGGGCTGCAAAGTTGGTTCAGCATCTGCAAATCAATGTGATACAATACATTAACAAAAGAAAGGACAAGAACCATATGATACTCTCAATAGATGCTAAAAAAGCATTTGACAAAGTACAGCATCCCTTCCTAATCAAAACTCTTCAAAGTGTAGGGATAAAAGGCACATACCTCAATATTATCAAAGCCATCTATGAAAAACCCACCGCAAGTATCATTCTCAGTGGAGAAAAACTGAAAGCTTTTCCCCTAAGGTCAGGAACACGGCAGGGATGTCCATTATCACCACTGCTATTCAACATAGTACTAGAAGTACTAGCCTCAGCAATTAATCAACAAAAAAATTAAAGGCATCCATATTGGCAAAGAAGATGTCAAACTATCAGTCTTTGCAGACGATATGATACTATATGTGGAAAACCCAAAAGACTCCACTCCAAAACTTCTAGAACTTGTACAGGAATTCAGTAAGGTGTCAGGATATAAAATCAATGCACAGAAGTCAGTTGCATTTCCTTACACCAACAACAAGACAGAAGAAAGAGAAATTAAGGAGTCAGTCCCATATACAATTGCACCCAAAACCATAAGATACCTAGGAATAAACTTAACCAAAGAGGCGAAGAATCTGTACTCAGAAAACTACAAAGTACTCAGGAAAAAAATTGAGGAAGACACAAAGAAATGGGAAAATGTTTCATGCTCCTGGATTGGAAGAACAAATATTGTGAAAATGTCTATGCTACCTAAAGCAATGTACACATTTAATGCAATCCCTATCAAGATCCCATCCATTGTTTTCAAAGAAATGGAACAAATAATCCTAAAATTTATATGGAACCAGATAAGACCTCGAATAGCCAAAGGAATATTGAAAAAGAAAACCAGAGTTGGTGGCATCACAATTCTGGACTTCCAGCTCTATTTCAAAGCTGTCATCATCAAGACAGTATGTACTGGCACAAAAACAGACACATAGATCAGTGGAACAGAATAGAGAGCCCAGAAATAGACCCTCAACTCTATGGTCATCTGATATTTGACAAAGTAGGAAAGAATGTCCAATGAAAAAACGACAGTCTCTTCTACAGTTCCAGTATGGGGAAAATTGGACAGCCACATGCAGAAAAATGAAATTGGACGATTTCCTTACACCACACTCGAAAATAGACTCCAAATGGATAAAGGACCTCAGTGTTAGAAGGGAATCCATCAAGTCCTTGAGGAGAACACAGGCAGCAACCTCTTCGACCTCAGCTGCAGCAACTTCTTCCTAGGAACAATGCCAAAGGCAAGGGAAGCAAGGGCAAAAATGAACTATTGGGACTTCATCAAGATCAAAAGCTTTTGCACAGCAAAGGAAACAGTTAATAAAACCAAAAGACAACTGACAGAATTTGAGAAGATATTTGCAAATAACTATCATATTAAGGGCTAATATCCAAAATCTATAAAGAGCTTAGCAAACTCAACACCTTAAGAACAAATAATCCAATCAAGAAATGGGCAGAGGACATGAACAGACATTTCTGCAAAGAAGACATGCAAATGTGCAACAGACACATCAAAATATGTTCCACGTCACTTGGCATCAGGGAAATACAAATCAAAAAATGAGATACCACCTCACACCAGTCAGAATGGCTAAAATGAACAAGTCAGGAAATGACAGATGCTGTCGAGGATGCGGAGAAAGGGGAACCGTCCTACACTGTTGGTGGAAGTGCAAACTGGTTCAACTACCCTGGAAAACAGCATGGAGGTTCCTCAGTAAGTTGAAAATAGAGCTACCCTATGACCCAGCAATTGCACTCCTGGGTATTTATCCTAAAGATACAAACGTAGTGATCCAGAGGGGCACGTGCACCCGAATGTTTATAGCAGCAATGTCCACAATAGCCAAACTATGGAAAGACCTAGATGTCCATCAACTGAGGAATGAATCAAGAAGATGTGGTGTATATATATACAATGGAATACTATGCAGCCATCAAAATAAACGAAATCTTGCCATTTGCGATGTCATGGATGGAACTAGAGGGTATTATGCTTAGCGAAATAAGTCATTCAAGGAAAGACAACTATCATATCATCTCCCTGATATGAGGAATGGGGTAGGCGGTTTGGGGAGTAGGAAAGGAATAAATGAAACAAGATGGGATCTAGAGGGAGACTAACCATCAGAGACTCTTAATCTCACAAAATAAACAGAGGGTTGCTGGGGGTAGGGGGGTCGGGAGAGGGTGTTGGGGTTATGGACATGGGGGAGAGTATGTGCTATGGGGAGTGCTGTGAAGTGTTTAATCCTGGTGATTCACAGACCTGTGCCCCTGGGGCTAATAATACCTTATATGTTAATAAAAATTTTTTAGCTTTATAAAATATTTTTAAAAGTTGATATATATCTCACATGGTGGAATATATTCGGCCATAAAAAGAATGACATACTGCCATTTGCAACAACATGGATGTAACTAGAGAGCATAATGCTAAGCAAAATAAGGCAGTCAAAGAAGGACAAATACCATATGATGATTTCACTGATGTGGAATTTAAGAAACAAAAACGATGGACAAAGGAAAAAAGAGAGAAACAAGAAACATACTCTTTTAAAAAATATTTTATTTATTAGAGCATGAGCAGGGGGAGGATCAGAAGGAGAGGGAGAATGACAAACTTCACATTGAGCAGGGATCCCCATGTGGGGTTCAATCCCAGGACACTGAGATTATGACCTGAACCGAAGTCAGACATCTAACTGAGTGAACCACCAGCCACCCCAAGAAACAGACACTTAACTATAGAGAACAAACTGATGGTTAGCAGAGGGGAGGTAAGTAGGGGAATGGGTGAAATAGGTGATGGGGATTAAAGAGTGCACTTAACATGATGAGCATTGAGTGATTTATAGAATTATTGAATCACTAAATTGAAACTAATATAACACAATAAACTATATTGCAATTAAAAAAACAAGAAGGGGGCCCCTGGGTGGCTCAGTGGATTAAGCCTCTGCCTTAGGCTCAGATCGTGATCTCAGGTTTCTGGGATCAAGGCCTGCATTGGGCTCTCTGCTCAACCGAGAGCCTACTTCCCTCTTTCTCTCTGCCTGCCTCTGCCTACTTGGGATCTCTGTCAAATAAATAAATAAAATATTTTTTAAAAAAACAAGAAGAATGTGATCTGTGCATATGTGTGTGTATTTATGTGTATGTATGTATGTATGTATAACTACTATATATATGTGTGTGTGTGTATATATATATATGTATATATATATAATTATAGTAAATGGTAACTACACTTATTTTGGTGAGATTTTTTAATATATGTAGTTGTTAAATCAGTATATTTTACACCTGAAACTAATATTTGTTTAAACGATAAGACTTTTTCTTTAAAACTTTGTTTTTTAAAGGTTTTATTTATTTGACAGAGAGATGGGAAGCATAAGTAGGGGGAGCAACTGGCAGATGAAGAGGGAGAAGCAGGCTTCCCTTGAGGAGGGAGCCTGATGTGGGGATGGAGCCTGATGCAGGACTCGATCCCAGGACCTGAGCCAAAGACAAACACTGAACCTACTGAGCCACCCAGGCGCCCCAAGACTTTTTTTTTTTTTTTAATTTTAGTGCTTGTGACTCTTAAAATAATACTGTTGGGGAGGATCAAAGATAGCAGCAGAGTAGGAGGATCCTAGGCTCATCTTGTCCCATGAATACAACTAGGTAACTATCAAATCATCTTAAATACCCCAGAAATTGGCCTGACCTGACAGAACAAACTCCACAACTAAAGGGAGTGAAGAGGCCACATTGAAGAAGTCAGGAAGTACAGATATATGGATTAAGGGGAAAACGGGTCACCAGTACTTTGGAGAGGAGGGAGCCATGGTCCTAGGGGAAGGTGAGAGGGAGAGAGGAGCATACAGGGGTATGTACAGGGAGAACACCAAGGCACCAGTGCCTGCTTTTGTTGATTTTGATGGGAGTTCTCTTTGCTTCCTGTCTCTGGATGTCACCTTCCTCAGACTAGGGAAGTTTTCTGCTATTATTTCTTGAACAATTTCCCCAAAGCCATTGGCCTGGAAAATGAAAGGGGTTGAATTTAGTGAGTTCTTACAACCAGTAGGGCTTAAAGCCTAGAGTTTTAAAGGTCAGTGGGCTTGCTTGAGATAGAGCAGGGAGGGGCACTGCCCTGCTCCTGAAGAGAGGGCAGGCATACAACCTGGGGACAGAGTGTGGGAACAGTGATGTAAAGAACACATGGGGTGCACAATGGGGAGATGACTCACTTGTCTTGGAGGGTGTTCCTGGGAATCAACATTCACAGAGATGCCTCTCCAAGAACAGGGGAGCTGGCTGGCACCATTGCCCTCCCCACCCTTTGGAAACATAGAACATAAACACAGTGCTGACACTGGCTGACTAACTTCTTTACACCAAGCTCTACCACCACCCCCAGCACTCTGGCAGGACTGCCCTTCTCAGTCAAGCTTGCCTCAGTTCTAGTGTGGCAGCCTCTCCCCCAGAAGAACAGCACAAACCCTTGCCCACACCACGTCTCTGCCAGAGACTTTTTTTGCATGGCCTCAGTTGTAGTGGAAGTAGCATCAGGTCTCATTTAACAAGCAGACCCGAGCACACCTAGTTAAAG
Source organism: Taxidea taxus jeffersonii (assembly GCA_003697995.1). NCBI lineage: Eukaryota > Metazoa > Chordata > Mammalia > Carnivora > Mustelidae > Taxidea > Taxidea taxus. The sequence continues at coordinate 58,743 of ML109245.1, forward strand.
CTTACCACATTCAGACCAGGGAGCAAAACACTGCCCATAGCAGACCAAAGAGCCTCTGCAGACAACTGGCCTGAAGGATAGAGTAGCCAAAACACAAAAGTAGATACTCCCTGAAGTGCCAGGCCCTGAGCAGTATATGACCTCTTTGTAAGGCCATTACTTTCAGGAGAAGACATAACAGACTTTTTTAACATGCAGAAGAAGGCAGAAACTTATACAAAATGCTAAGATGGAGGAATTTACCCCAAAGGAAAGAAGTAGATGGGGCCATGGCCAGAGAAATAAGCAAAACTGATATAAGTAACATGCCTGATGGAGAACTTAAAGCTGTAAACATAAGGATACTCACTGGGTTTGAGGAAATAATAGAAGACATTAGTGAGACCTTTTCCACAGAGAAAAGAGTTAACAAAGAATCCTAGATGAAGAATGCAGTAAATGAGATTGGAAACAGGCTTGTTGTAATGAACAGCTGGGTGGAAGGAGCAGAGGAATGAATTATTGACCTAGAGGACAAAATAATAGAAAATAATGAAGCCGAACAAAAGAAAGAATTATACAACACAAGAATAGACTTAGGGAACTCAGTGACTCCATCAAATATAGTAATATTCATATTACAGGGGTCTCAGAACAGGCCCATTTGGTTAAGCATGCAACTCTTGATCTTGGGGTTGTGAGTTCGAGCCCCATGTTGAGTGTAGAGATTACCTAAAAAAAAGTAAAAAAAAAAATTTCCAGAAGAAAGAGAAAAGGCAGAAAATTATTTTAAGAAATAATAGCAGAAAACTTCCCTAATGTGAAGAAGGAAACAGACATCCAGATCCAGGAGGCAAAGAGAACGCTCATCAAAATCAACAAAAGCAGACATTGTTGCCTTGGTGTTGACCAAGACCTATTGTAATTAAATTTGCAAAATATAGTGATAAAAGAAAACCTTAAAAGCAACAGGAGAAAAGAAGTTCTTAACTTACAAGGGAAAATCCATAAATTTAGCTGAAGATTTCTCAACAGAAACTTGGCAAGCCAGAAGGGAGTGGCATGAAATATTCAAAGTGTATAATGGGGAAAATCTGCAGCCAAGAATACTCTGTCCAGCAAGACTGTCTTTCAGACTAGAAAGAGGGATAAAGAGTTTCCCAAACAAAAACTAAAGGAGTGCATCACCACAAACCAGCCCTGCAAGAAATATTAAAGGGGACTTTTTGAGTGCAAAGGAGAAACCAAAAGTGACAAAGACAAGAAAGGATCAGAGAAAATCTTCAGAAACAACAAGACAAGTAATAAAATGGCAGTAAGTACATATCTATCAATAATTACTTTGAGTGTAAATGGATTAAATGCTTCAGTCAAAAAACACAGAGTGTCCCATGGATTAAAAAAAAATAAGACCCATCTGTATGCTACCTACAAGAGACTCATTTTAGACCTAAAGATACCTGCAGATTGAAAGTGAGGGGGTAGAGAAACATTTATCACTTATGTGGGTGTCAAAGAAAGCAAAAGTAGCAATACTTACAACAGGCAAACTAGACTTTGTTTTTGTGTTGTTTTTATCCCGTTTTGGGGTGTCAGGGTGGTATTGGCCTCATGGAATGATTGAATGTGTTCCCTCTATCCCATTATTTGTAGGATTTTAATAAGATTTTCAAGATTGTCGTTAATTTTTTAAAAATGTTTGGTATGATTCACTGATGAAGCCATGTGGTCCTGGGCCTTTCTGTCTTGGGAGTTATTATTTTGGTTTTTGTTTTGTTTTGTTTTGTTTTAAGATTTTTATTTGGGGGAGTGCACACATGAGCAGGAAGGGCAGAGGGAAAACAGACTCTCTGCTGATGCAGGGCTTGATCCCAGGACCTTGGGATCATGACCTGAGCTGAAGGCAGATGCTTAACCGACTTAGCTACCCAGGTGCTCCTGTCCTGGGAGATTTTTAATACCTAAATGAACTTTTAATTCTTGTTGTTGGTCTAAGAAGCTTTCCTGTCTCTTGGATTCAAGATTCATGATTCAATTGTGGTAACATGCATTTTTAGAGATTATCTGGGGTTTTTTTTCCTCTTAGTTATCTGATTTGTTAGTGTATAATTGTTTATAGTAATCGGTTTTCAGACTGTGTATTTCTGGGGTTATCTGTTGTATTATTTTCTCTTCCCCTTCTCACTTTGGTTTTTGAGTCTTCTCTTTCTCTCTGTTTTGTTATGTGATTAAAGCATTGTCAATTTTTTTTTTTTTAAACTGGTGGTTACTTTCAGTGTTATGTTACTGTTTTTCTGGTCTCTGTTTTATTTCTGATTTTTCTTTATTATTTCCTTTGTCTACTAAAATTCGGCCGAGTTTCTTCTTTTTCTGGGTCCTTGTGCTGTAATGTTAAATTATTGAACTTCTTTCTTTTTTTTAAAAATTTTCAAATTTATTTAATTTCTTTTCAGTATAACAATTCATTGTTTATGCACCATACCTAGTGCTCCATGCAATACGTGCCCTCCATAAAACCCACCACCTGGCTCCCCCAACCTCCCACCCCTCGCCCCTTTGAAGCCCTCAGAATGTTTTTCAGAGTCCATAGTCTCTCATGGTTCAACTCCCCTTCCGATTTCCCTCAACTCCCTTCTCCTTTCCATCTCCCCATGTCCTCTGTCCTATTTGTTATGCTCCACAAATAAGGGAAACCATATGATAATTGACTCTCTGTGCTTATTTCACTCAGCATAATCTCTTCCAGTCCCATCCATGTTGATACAAAAGAGGGGTATTCATCCTTTCTGATGGAGGCATAATACTCCATAGTGTATATGGACCACATCTTCCTTATCCATTCGTCCGTTGAAGGGCATCTTGGTTCTTTCCACAGTTTGGTGACCGTGGCCATTGCTGTTATGAACATTGGGGTACAGATGGCCTTTCTTTTCACTACATCTGTATCTTTGAGGTAAATTCCCAGTAGTGCTGTTGCAGGGTCATACGGAAGTTCTATTTTTAATTTCTTAAGGAATGTTTTCCAAAGTGGTTGCACCAACATGCATTCCCACCAACAGTGTAAGAGGGTTCCCCTTTCTCCACATCCTCTCCAACACGCGTTGTCTCCTGTCTTGCTAATTTTGGCCATTCTAACTGGTGTAAGGTGGTCTCTCAATGTGGTTTTGATTTGAATATCCCTGATGGCCAGTGATGATGAACATTTTTTCATGTGTCTGATAGCCATTTGTATGTCTTCATTAGAGAAGTGTCTGTTCATGTCTTCTGCCCATTTTTTGACATGATTATCTGTTTTGTGTGTGTTGAGTTTGAGAAGTTCTTTATGGATTCTGGATATCAGCCTTTTGTCTGTACTGTCATTTGCAAATATCTTCTCCCATTCCGTAGGTTGTCTCTTTATTTTGTTGACTGTTTCCTTTGCTGTACAGAAGCTTTTGATCTTGATGAAGTCCCAAAAGTTCATTTTCGCTTTTGTTTCCTTTGCCTTTGGAGACATATCTTGAAAGAAGTTGCTGTGGCTGATATCGAAGAGGTTACTACCTATGTTCTCCTCTAGGATTCTGATGGATTCCTGTTTCATGTTGAGGTCTTTGATCCATTTCGAGTTTATCTTTGTATGGTGTAAGAGAATGGTCGAGTTTCATTCTTCTACATATAGCTATCCATTATTCCCAGCACAATTTATTTAAGAGACTGTCCTTTTTCCACTGTATATTTTTTCCTGCTTTGTCGAAGATTATTTGACCATAGAGTTGAGGGTCTATATCTGGGCTCTCTACTCTGTTCCACTGGTCTATGTATCTGTTTTTATGCCAGTACCATGCTGTCTTGGTGATCACAGCTTTGTAGTAAAGCTTGAAATCAGGCAACGTGATGAGACCAGTTTTGTTTTTCTTTTTCAGCATTTCCTTAGCAATTCGGGGTCTCTTCTGATTCCATACAGATTTTAGGATTATTTGCTCCAGTTCTTTGAAAAATACCGGTGGAATTTTGATCGGAATGGCATTAAAAGTATAGATTGCTCTAGGCAGTATAGACATTTTAACAATGTTTATTCTTCCAGTCCAAGAGCTTTCATCTTTTTGTGTCTTCTTCGATTTCTTTCATGAGTGTTCTGTAGTTCTTCGAGTACAGATCCTTTACTTCTTTGGTTAGGTTTATTCCCAGGTATCTTATGGTTCTTGGTGCTATAGTAAATGGAATCGATTCTCTAATTTCCCTTTCTGTGTTTTCATTGTTAGTGTTTAAGAAAGCAACTGATTTCTGTACATTGACTTTGTAACCTGCCACATTACTGAATTGCTGTATGAGTTCTAGTAGTTTCGGGGTGGAGTCTTTTGGGTTTTCCATATAAAGTATCATGTCATCTGCAAAGAGAGAGAGTTTGACTTCTTCATTGCCAATTTGGATACCTTTTATTTCTCTTTGTTGTCTGATTGCTGTTGCTAGGACTTCTAATACTATGTTTAACAAGAGTGGTGAGAGTGGGCATCCTTGTGTTCCTGATCTTAACGGGAAGGCTGTGAGCTTTTTCTCATTGAGGATGATATTTGCTGTGGGTTTTTCATAGATAGATTTTATGAAGCTCAGGAATGTTCCCTCTATCCCTATACTTTGAAGCATTTTAATCAGGAACAGATGCTGGATTTTGTCAAATGCTTTTTCTGCATCAATTGAGAGGACCATGTGGTTCTTCTCTCTTCTCTTATTGATTTGTTCTATCACATTGATTGATTTGCGAATGTTGAACTATCCTTGCAACCCGGGGATGAATCCCACCTGATCATGGTGGATAATTTTTTTAATGTGCTGTTGGATCCTATTTGCTAGGTAGGATCTTGTTGAGAATCTTAGCATCCATATTCATCAGGGATATTGGTCTGAAATTCTCCTTTTTTTTTTTTTTTTTCAGGGTAATGCTGGCTTCATAAAAAGAGTCTGGAAGTTTTCCTTCTGTTTCGATTTTTTGAAACAGCTTCAGGAGAATAGGTGTTATTTCTTCTTTGAAAGTTTGGTAGAATTCCCCAGGGAATCCGTCAGGTCCTGGGCTCTTGTTTTTTTGGGAGGTTTTTGATCACTGCTTTGATCTCATTACTAGATATCAGTCTATTCAGGTTGTCAGTTTCTTCCTGGTTCAATTTTGGAAGTTTATAGTTTTCCAGGAATGCATCCATTTCATCTAGGTTGCTTAACTTACTGGCATATAACTGTTGATAATAACTTCTGATGATTGCTTTTATTTCCTTGGTGTTAGTTGTGATCTCTCCCTTTTCATTCATAATTTTATGAATTTGGGCCTTCTCTCTTTCCTTTGGATTAGCATGGCCAATGGTTTAACGATCTTATTGATTCTTTCAAAAAACCAGCTTCTAGTTTCATTGATGCGTTCTATTGTATCTCTAGTTTCTATCTCATTAATCTCTGCTCTAATCTTGATAATTTCCCTTTTTGTGTGTGGAGTTGGCTTACTTTGTTGTTGATTCTCCAGTTCTTTAAGGTGTAGAGACAGCTGGTGTATTCTGGATTTTTCCATTTTTTTTGAGGGAAGCTTGGATGGCTATGTATTTCCCCCTTAGGACTGCTTTTGCTGTATCCCATAGGTTTCGGGCCAAAGTGTCTTCATTCTCATTGGTTTCCATGAAATGTTTAAGTTCTTCTTTGATCTCCTGGTTGATCCAAGCATTCTTTATCTAGGTGGTCTTTAGCTTCCAGGTGTTTGAGTTCCTTCCAAAGTTTTCCTTGTGATTGAGCTGCAGTTTCAAAGCATTGTGATCTGAGAATATGCAGGGAATAATCTCAGTCTTTTGGTATTGGTTGAGCCCTTATTTGTGACCCAGTATGTATTCTATTCTGGAGAAGGTTCCATGTGCACTTGAGAAGAATGAGTATTCTGTTGTTTTAGGGTGGAACATTCTGTATGTATCTATGAGGTTCATCTGGTCCAATGTTTCATTCAATGCTCTTGTTTCTTTATTGATTTTCTGCTTGGATCATCTGTCTATTACTGAGGGTGGCGTATTAAGATCCCCTACTATTAGTGTATTCATATTAATATGACTCTTTATCTTGATTAACAGTTTTCTTGTGTAATTGGCTGCTCCCATATTGGGGGCATAAATATTTACAATTGTTAGATCTTCTTGGTGGATAGTCCCTTTAAGAATTATGTAGTGTCCTTCTGTATCTCTGACTACAGTCTTTAGTTTAAAAGCTAATTTATCTGATATGAGAATCGCTATCCCGGCCTTCTTTTGAGGCCCATTGGCATGAAAAATGCTTCTCCATCCCTTCACTTTCAGTCTGGGTGTATCCTTAGGTTCGAAATGGGTCTCTTGTAGACAACATATGGATGGGTCCTGTCGTTTTATCCAATCTGCAACCCTGTGTCGTTTTATGGGCATGGTTATTGAGAGAGATGTTTTTATTGACATTGTGTTACCTTTGAAGTCTTTCTTTCTGTAGATTGACTCCATATATTTCTGTTCAATGATATTCTTGGGATTTTTCCTCTTTTATAGAACCCCTCTTAGTATTTCCTGCAGTGTTGGCTTGTTGGTCACATACTCTTTTAAACCTTGCCAGTCTTGGAAACTCTATCTCTCCATCCATGTTGAATGTCAGTCTTGCTGGATAAAGTATTCTTGGCTGCATGTTCTTCTCATTTAGTGCCCTGAATATGTCTTGCCAGCCCTTTCTGGCTTGCCAAGTTTCTGTGGACAGGTCTGACATTATCCTGATGGGTTTTCCTCTGTACGTAAGGAACTTCTTTGTCCTAGCTGCTTTCAAGAGGTCCTGTCTACAATTATGATTCATCATTTTTACTATTAGGTGTCTTGAGGTCTTTCTAGATTCTATAATCTTGCGGGGAGACCGTTCTGCCTCTAGTACACGGATGCTGGTTCCATTTGCCATATTGGGAAAATTTTCTTGCAGAATTTGTTCAACTATATCTTCTAGTCTTCTTTCTTTCTCCTTCCCCTCAGGGATCCCGATAATTCTGATGTTGGAACGTTTCATGGTGTCATTTCCCTAATTCTGTTTTCGTGGCTTCTAAGCTGTTTGTTCCAGGCTTCCTCCTGATCCTTTCTCTCTGTTTGTCCTCCAGATTACTAATTCTGTCTTCTGCCTCAGTTACCCTAGCTGTTAGAGAATTTAGATTAGATTGGAACTCATTGAGAACATTGTGAACATCATCCCTGATGGCTTTCACTTCTGCCCTAATCAATTCCATTTTGCCATCCATGGTTTTCTCCAACCTAGCTATTGCCTGGATAATTGTTAGCCTGAATTCCCTTTCTGACATATTGTCTATGTCCATTGAAAGACCCTCGGACTTCACCACCCAAGAATCGGACACCGGACTTCCACTGGATGCAAAGGCAAGAGGGTTTATTCTTCACAGGCGCCTGCGGGCGGTCAGCAGCACCAGCTAGCTGAGCGCACGGGCTTCAGGCTTACAATCCCTTTTTATAGGGCAAGAAGGGGTACAGGAGCAACGGCTAAGCAACAGGTTTCCTATTGGTTGTTTTAAAAACACAATGGGGGTTATCTGGGGTCACAGCTGTTAGTCCCCGAAAGGGCCGGGCTGGGCTTTAGGGATCTTCCGTCCTCTATTCTCTTCCTGTTTTTGCGATAGGGTGGGAGGATGTTTTTTAGCCAAGCGCTTACAGAAAAACAAAAAAGCGATTAGTTAATCAATGGCTGGGGGAAGGGTGGAACCAAGCAATCAATGGCTGGGGGAAGGGTGTAGCCAAGCGATTACAGAAAAACAAGAGAGCGTTTAGTTAATCAATGGCTGGGGGGAAGGGTGTCTATATGCGGGGTCTTTCATCCATAGCCATTAGTTCTATTGCTGAAGGCCCAGCCTCTGAATTTTTCTTCTGTTGGGCATTCCTCCTCCTAGTCATTTTGGTGAGAGATGGCTGAACGGATGTAGCTGAATGTATCGACCGTGGTGCAGGCAAGGTGCACCCTGGAAAGCTTCTGAGCAATCAAGAGTCCCCTCCCAAACGAAAGAAAAAAGAAAGTTAAAAAGAGAGAGAGACAGGAAAAAAAAGAAAGATAAAATAAAAGAGAATGCCCAGCCCAAATGGGCCCCAGGGTAAGGTTTATGAAGTATACCAAAAAAAAAACAAAAACAGACAAACAGAAAGACTGATAAAAGTAGATGACAAGAGAAAAAAAAATATATATATAAACAAAACAAAACAACAAAAGAACCTCATCAAAGAGAACCCCAGGTATACGATTTATATCTTACCAGGACAAAAACAAATACACAGAAACACTGGCAGGAGAAAAAGATGGAAGAGTGATTATAAATTCTCAGTGTGGGCGAGGAAGGTTATTTTGATTCTTCCTGGATGTATCTTGATATCTTTGTTAAAGGACTCAACTTTCCTAAGATAAAGGGGGATTAAAAACTGGTTTACCTATAGGGGTTGCATTGATTGGGGAAAGGGGATTACCTTGAAGTTTAGCTCTATATGAATATTAAAAACTAAAAATAAAAGAATAAACTAAACCAAAATTTTAAAAAATTTAAAAAAATAGAAAAGCAAAAGAAAAACAGATATACATATCAAAAAGTTCAGGTTAAATCAAGAAATGGGCAGAGGACATGAACAGACATTTCTGCAAAGAAGACATCCAGATGGCCAACAGACCCATGAAAAAGTGCTCCATATCACTGGGCATCAGGGAAATACAAATCAAAACCACAATGAAATACCACCTCACACCAGTCAGAATGGCTAAAATGAACAAGTCAGGAAATGACAGATGCTGGCGAGGATGTGGAGAAAGGGGAACCCTCCTACACTGTTGGTGGGAATGCAAGCTGGTGCAACCACTCTGGAAAACAGCATGGAGGTTCCTCAAAAAATTGAAAATAGAGCTACCTTATGACCCAGCAATTGCACTACTGGGTATCTATCCTAAAGATACAAACGTAGTGATCCAAAGGGGCACGTGTACCCGAATGTTTATAGCAGCAATGTCCACAATAGCCAAGTTATGGAAAGAACCTAGATGTCCATCAACAGATGAATGGATAAAGAAGATGTGGTATATATATACGATGGAATACTATGCAGCCATCAAAAGAAATGAAATCTTACCATTTGCGACGACATGGATGGAACTAGAGCATATTATGCTTAGCGAAATAAGTCAACTGGAGAAAGACAACTACCACATGATCTCCCTGATATGAGGAAGTGGAGATGCAATGGGGGTGGGAGTTAAGGTGGTAGGAAAAGTAAAAATGAAAGAAGATGGGATCGGGAGGGAGACAAACCAAAAGAGACTCTTAATGTCATAAAACAAACTGAGGGGGGTGGGGGGAAGAGGGGTTGGGTGAGGGTGGTGGGGTTACATCATATGTTTAAATAAAGCTTAAATAAAGTAAAAAAAAAACTAGATTTGTGAAAGCTTGCATGAATAAATTTACATTTTAATTTTTATCTTAAAAAAAAAAGTTCAGGTTAAAAAATTTTTATTATGGAATTTGATGTACTGGACATCTCACTGTGATGGTAAATAGGTTAAAAAATTATCTATAAAAAAATGAACCAGAATAGTGGGAATGAATTAAAAATGAAAGTTCTATCTATGAAGTAGTGGTGGTGGTTCTCTTGTCTTTTTGTTGTTGTTGTTGGTGGTGGTGGTTTTCTTGGGGAAGGGGTCTGCCGAGTGGGTTTTCAGGTACTGATCCTGAGTTAAGTTCTCCTGCCCCCATCAAGGGGGTGGGCTCTGAGGAAACCGGTTTTTCAGGCTTTTGTTCTCTGGAGGCTTTTTTGTTTTTTCCTTTGTTTTCTCTGGCCTCGGCAGCTTTTGATGGTTTTTGGAGGTTTAGAGGAAAGCAAACTGCCCCCAGACCCCCTCTCAGAGAGAAGCCTCAGTCTGTTCCCCTCTGGGTGCTCCAGAGCACATAAATTCCCCCTCGGCCGCTGGCAGAGCCTGTTCCCAGTCTCAGTCTCTGGGGACACAGGAACTCCTGCTTGTACCCAAAACCGAGATAGCCAGGGCTGTCTTGGCAGCTCCAGACCACCAGAAAGGTTCCAAGCAGTGATAGCGCAGCACTGAGATTTTCCCGCTGGCCTGGGCTGGGAGTGCTCAGACTCTCTGGTCCGAGAGAGTGAGAGATCGCCAGCTGGCACCTGCTTGCACCTCTCTTAGGAAGGGGTGAGGGGCACGACTCAGACTCTGGTAGTGCGGTGTGCAGAGAGTGCAAAAGGCTGTGGTTCTGCCGGCTGGCACCTGCACACACCTCTCTCCAGGAGGAGTGAGGGGTGCCACTCAAACTCTGGTAGCGTGGAGCATTGGGCGGGGAGTGCAAAAGGCTGCATTTCTACTGCCTGGCAAGGCTGCCTGCCCTTCACAGGAGCTGCCACCCAGATGCTCTCAGGTTCACTGGCGGCCCAGGGACCAAGACCTGGTTTCTTTGCCACACTCTCTCTGGCTCAGCGCCAGGGGTAGCTGTCCTGGGTCCAGGGACTCAAGCCCCTGTCCCCAACCACCCCAGTTCCCACAATCTCCCCCAAGATTCTTT
>ML109246.1:0-59466 GCA_003697995.1 Taxidea taxus jeffersonii
GAAAGATAATCTCTTCAACAAATCATTCTTGAACTGTTGGATGTCCATATGCACACACAGAGAGACCCTAAATGTAAAACACAAAATTATAAAATTATGTAATTACATCTAGAAAAAAAGTGACAGGAAAGCCTATGTGACTTTGAATTGGTGAATTTTCAGATACGACACCACAGTGTGATCCATGAAAGAAGAAAAAAAAAATCATAAGCTGGTTTTTATTAAACTTTAAACTCTTTCTCCTCAGAAGACACTCATAAAAGAATGAAAAGACAAACTTAGGAGAAAGTTTATGCAAAACATACATCTGATAAAGGACTTGTATCCAAAGTATACAAAGTACTGTTAAAACTCTACAATACAAAGCAAGGAAGTCAATTTAAAAGTGAGCAAAAGATCTTAACAGATATTTACCAAAGATAACACATAGATGGCAAATAAGCATATGAAAATATGCTCGACACCATTTTTCAGTAGTAAATTGCACATTACAACAACAAGATACCACTTTGCACCTATTAGAATGGCTAAGCCCCAAAACTGACCATAATAATTGCTGGTGAGGATGCAGAGCAAAAGAAACTATCATTCACCACTTTTAGGAATTGTATAGCTACTTTGGGAGACAGTGTGGAAGACAGTTTCTTCCAAAGTTAAATATGTCTTACCATGTGATCCAGGATTTGAACTCTCAAGTATTTGCCCAATTGATTTGAGAATGTATACCTACAATAGGACCTCTACATGAATGATTATAGGAGCTTTATTCACAATTGCTTCAAACTGGAAAGAACCAAGATATCCTTCAGTAGGTGAATGGATAAATAAATTGTGGTGCATTTGTACAGGGGAATACTATTTAGTGATAAAAAAGAATGAACAATGAAGCCAAGAAAAGACACAGAAGAATACTAAATGCACATTTCTAGCCAGTCTCAAAAGGCTATACTGTATGATTTCATTTATATAACCTTCTGGAAAAGACAAAACTATAGAGATGATAAACAGATTAGTGGTTGGAGGTAGGGAGAGAGTTGAATAGGTGAAACAGAATTTTTTAGAGTGCAGAACTATTTTGCTAGACCTGACTGTGCATTTATCAAAAGTTATAGAAATTTACCACAGAAAGAATGAAGCTTAATGTGTATAATGTGTAAAAAATCACTTAATAGGGCATGCCTGGGTGGCTCAGTAAAGTTAAGCATCTGACTCTTGATTTCAGCTAAGGTCATGATTTCAGGGTCATGAAATCCTGGATGTGGAGCCTGCTTAAGAATCTCTCTCTCCCTCTCCCTCTGCCCCTTCCCTCCCCATTAGTGCTCTCTCGCTTTCTCTAAAAACAAACAGAACCACTCAAAAGGTTGGGGACTAGGATGAAATGCACATTTTAATGAAAGAATCTAATTACATTACCCAGGTGTTAAACAACTTCACTGAGGGGTAGGGGAAATATTCTGACCTAAGTAAATTGGCAAATGAATGGATTATGTAAGTCTAAAGGCAAAAGGAACGCATTTAGTACTATATTTTAGTTGATGAAGTTGTTTCCAATGAAAGTATGGGTCGGCTATTCTGAAGCCACCATATATGTATTCTGGAATCAAACAATTAAGAACAGGAATGATAGATGGTCAGAGCCAAGTATCTTACTATTGAAGTGGGAAGTTACAGACAAGCAAGAGGAGGACATTAGAATGACCTATGTGGTAATAGAGTTGGAGACATTGGTAGGAACCCACATTGTGCTTAATATAGACATAGACACATACTTTTCCTTGCTCTTTTAGCTGAGAAGTCCTAGAAACAATCCCAGAAAAAAATGAACCATCCTAGCATCCAGATCTTGGTTTCTAATTCTCTAATAAGATGAGCCATTTTCTCCTTGGAGAAACGGGTGATTCTAGTACTGAGGTGGGAACTATACAAGATGATCCTGGAACATCTTGTAGTGCCAGAAAGTCATAAAGTGCTAGAAAATAAAACCTTTATGGGTGGGAATATGTCAAAGGGCCACAGGAAGCAACTGAAAGGACTCCCCATGGCCAAATCTAGAACAATTTGAACAAAATAAATGGACTAGTACTGGATTATAACCCAAACTATAAAATAAATATCCTTGAAGTCATAACTAATACAGATATATGACTGAATAAATAATTGAGACAATCTTTCATGCAGAGGAATTCCAAATAATTTATGTAGATATCTTGCTTTCAAGGAGGGGAAGCATAACTCCTCACACCTTAAACACGGGGTATTTGTAGTGACTTCCTTCCAAATAGTACGGAATGGAAGGAGGGAAAATAGAGCAACGTTATAGTAGAGAAACCTTACAAACTACATTTTCTAAGTGATCAAGATCAACAATACAGTGATAAGCCATGCTGATAGCATATACCCTAGATGTGGTGTGATGAGGATGACGCTTTACTTCTGTAGTCTTTCCCACACAAAACTGGGAGTTACCCAGTCTAATCAGGAGAAAAACAGCAGACATATCCCAATTGGAAAGACTGTCTTGAAAATAAATAAAACACCCAACCAGCACTCCTCAAAGCCATCAAGGTCATTCAAAACAAGGAAAATTGAAACATGTTACCACCAAGAGGAGCCTTAGGAGACATTATGACTAAATGCAATGTGGTATCTGGTTGGGATCCTGGAGCAGAAAAGGGACATTAAGTAAAAACTAAGGAAATCCAAGTAAACTATGGACTTTGGTGAATAATAATTTGATGTGGATTCATTAATCATGACTAATGCACCATATTAATGTAGGCTGGTTGTGGCTTATATGGGAACTCTCTGTACTATCCTTAGAAGTTTCCTATATATCTATATCTATTCTAGAATTTTTAAAAATATTTAAAAATTAAAAGTAAATAACCCTTTTCTGAAAATTTTAATAGCTGTTTACATTAAAGTTCAGTCGATATGTTAGTTTGTAATGGTCAAATGATTACAAAGTTAATCATAAAGGCATACCTTTTTAGGCAAGTTAAATTACCTATTTATCTATCTATCATCTATCATCGCTCCATCTATCATTCTTTAACTTCTACTTTGAACCTGATTCTGAGCTTAGGCACTCACTACAGATACAAAAGTGAGTAAGTAATGATCCTTGCTGGGGCACCTGGGTGGCTCAGTTGGTTAAGTGACTGCCTTCAGCTCAGGTCATGATCCTGAAGTTCTGGGACTGAGTCCCTCACCATGCTCCCTGCTCAGCGGGGAGTCTGCTTCTCCCTCTGACCCTCCCCCTTCTCATGCTCTCCCTTTCTTTCTCATTCTCTCTCTCAAATAAAAAAATCTTTTAAAAAATTAAAAAAATGATCCTTGCCCTCAAGAAACACAGATTTCCTTGACTTTGTGCCAAAGTTTCTATGGCTCTGAGTTTTCAGGGTTAGAATGATACCCTCTTCTCTGCAAGTCCATAAGCATGCAGCATTCTGAGCCTGGAGTGTGGTGGGGCTTTGTTTTGTTTTGCCTCACTTTGGTTTTAATATATTGGTTGGAATTTCAAAACTTTTCAACCTCTAAGGCAAGCTGACAGAAACCTTAGTAATGCCAGGGCATAGTGATCTTGTTCAGTTTTCTGATGACCATCCTGTATCACAGAAGGCTGCAGAAACATTTCCATGGTTTCTAAGGAGCCTTTTATTAACCTAATAAGATTTTTACATTTCTATCAGTGTTCTGTTTTTTCCATGATTTTGGGACTCTCTAGATTCAGCGTAGCAAGACTGGCCATGCCTATCGAATCTTTACACCATGTAGTTGAAGGGTTCTAAAACCCCCTTCTGTGTCTGTCAGAACTCCTCAAGGATCAGAGAAAGGCTTGCACTTATTGGTCATTTGAGGAGAATTCTGTTTGAACAGGAAGGGAGAAACTAGCACAGCTCTTGAGGTCCATCATGGCATCTATTCCCAACTCGACATTCAGGACATCATATTGATAGCTTGAAATTGACTATGGTGAGAATACCATGGAAATTGGCAAATGCTATCAATGAGAGGTTTTCCATCATCCCCCATTCCAAACCCAACCCTTCACCACCAAAAACCAGTTGTTAAATATTTGCTAGCACACCACTGCGAAGAACAACAGCTAGCTTTAATTGAGGAAAAGATTTCTGAACTTTGCATGGTAATGGTCCCCATATTCTAACTAGAGTGAACTTTTTGAAAGGTACATCTGACCCTGTCATTTACTTGCTTAAAACACTTTCCATTGCTCTTAGAATAGAGACCTTAACATGACCTTTAAGGCCCTACATGTTTGGGCTCTGTCTCTCTCATTGGATCTCATCTGGGGTAAGCTACAGCCAACTTTTTTCCAGTTAAAAAAAAAAAGTTTCCAACTTCTTTCCAGTTCTTCAGTGCTCTGTGCTTCCATCTGCATGGGGTCTTTACACACTCTATACCCTTATGGTAGGTTTCCAGGGACTGTCCCAGTTTTAGCACTGAAAATACTTCCTGAGAACTCCCTAAGACCCAGGCAAACCCTGTTTACGTGGAAACAGTCTTCCTCGATTCACTGCGTTACTCTTTGTCTGACTTCCACCCAACTATCATCAAAGCAGAGAAATTTTCCCTGACATCCTTTACCCATTTCCCTCATCCAAACAAGGTCAACCCCATTATTATATGCTTTGATAAAACCTCTACTTCATAGCATGATACTTACTGTGATTTTTGTCATAAAATCATTCTTGTGATTATTTGATTAATGTCTGTCTCTCCCACTACCCAGCATGGGAACAGGGATCATGTCTGGCTTGCTTAGCATAGCATCCCTTATGCCTATCTCAGAGCCCAGCATCCCATAGGTACTCAAATATTTGTTGAATAAATCAACAAATAAAAGAGGTCCCCATCTCCAATGATCTTTCCATGGCATGATTACATCCCTGTGGATTGGAAGACAGAATAGCTTAAAGGTTGAGGTAAGGAGAATGGAAGAGATGGCACTCATTAGATGGAAAGGCAGACAACCAGAGCTTTAAAAATCTTTTTTTGCATGTCTTTTATTTTATTATCTTTTTAAATTAACATATAACGTGTTATTTGTTTCAGGGGTACAGGTCTGTGTTTCATCAGTCTTACACAATTCGTAGCCCTCTCCATAGCAGATACCCTCCCCAATGTCCATCACCCAGTCACCATCCCTCCTACCCTCCTCCCCTCCAGCAACACTCAGTTTGTTTCCTGAGATTAAGAGTCTCTTATAGTTTGTCTCCCTGTCTGGTTTCATCTTGTTTCATTTTTCCCTCCCTTCCCCTATGATCCTTTGTCTTGTTTCTCAAAGTCCTCATATCAGTGAGATGATATGATAATTGTCTTTCTCTGACTGACTTATTTTGTTAATATAATACCCTCTTGTTCCATCCACATCATTGCAAATGCCAAGATTTCAGTTTTTGATGGCTGCATAGTATTCCATTCCATTATATCTATCTATCTATCTATCTATCTATCTATCTATCTATCTATATCACATGAACAGACATTTCTGCAAAGAAGACATCCAATGGCCAATAGACACATGAAAATGTGCTCAACATCACTTGGCATCAGGGAAATACAAATCAAAACTACAGTGAGATACCAACTCTTATCAGCCAGAATGGCTTAAATTAACTAGTCAGGCAATGACAGACACTGGCAAGGATGGGAAGAAAGGGGAACCCTCCTACACTGTTGGTGGGAATGAAAGTTGGTGCAGCCACTCTGGAAAACAGCATGGAGGTTCCTCAAAAAGTTGAAAATAGAGTTACCCTATGACCCAGCAATCGCACTACTGTGTATTTACCCTAAAGATACAAATGTAGTGATCCGAAGGAGCATGTACACCCAAATGTTTATAGAAGCAATGTCCACAATAGCCAAACTATGGAAAAAGCCTAGATGTCCATCAACAGATGAATGGCTAAAAATCTTTTTTAAAGGAATGAAAGAGACCTGGGAATGTGTCAAAACCAAATTTCTGCCTTCTTTCTAGTTTGAGCCTATAGCAAGCCTCAAATATGGCAGGGACAGCCTGAGTATTTCAAGGTGTCAACATATGACTATTGTATTTGGACAGTCAAACATATGCTTTCATTTTTGGTAAGGCTACACTCCCATTTGAGGCTTATTTTGTAATGCTTGATCTACCGCAATATAATTGAAATAGAAAAGCATCTCATTTTAGAACCACAAGCCAATACTGAAACACATCATCCTTTATACAGAAGGAGTGTGTGAGCAAGAGTTCCTGCTGGTTGTAACTGCGCTCCCACCACCATCTGAAGCCTGGAGCAACATGCCCCACACCCCTGTAGGCCAAGGCAAAGACTCTGGAAAATGTAATCCATGTACCCTTTCAGTTTACTGACAACAATAATTAATTAGTGTTAAAATGGGAGCAGCAAACACTCTTTGTTTGAGGCTTGTTTCTTCATTCATTTCCCGTGTCCCCCAATTAGGCAACACTTGTGGGTGGGAAGTGTGTTTGCTTTAAAGAATTAGTTAAAAATAAAAGGAATCATTTTGCATACTGCAAGGAAAAGCCATCCCCCAGACCCCCCAAAAATCACCTCATACGTTCCCATTGCTGTCTGCTGGAATCATAAGAGACTATGCCAATTGGCAACCACGGGTGTGCATTTTTAACTCACTGGGGAGTGAAGCAAGGAAAACATTTTTGTAAGGCTGTTTAAAAATTATTTGCAAGGGAAACAATTAAAAAAATGTGTGGCCATTTTCTCCATGTTGAAGAAATGCTATATCCAACATCCAATTCCATGGGCCAATTTTCTCCTGCAAGATTTATGAAATAAATGCCGCCAAGCAGACAGAAATCTAAATAGTAACATGTTTCATTTTAATAGAACTTTAATTTAATAAGAATAATACCCAAAATACCCAGACAGTTTTATAGCACTCTAGTCATGGTATCCGACTTTCTCTTTGGAGCCCTTGGGATGATAAATACTCTCTTGTCCATCACCACCAGAAGCTGCCTGGAAACCAGCTGTCAGGATGGCCCCGTCTGGGCCTTCGATCTTCCAAAATTAGTCGGGAATTCCATTTCTCAACAAGCCACACATATGCCACATCTCTGGATGGATACTATGGTTTCTACTCAGAAACCCTCACTTCTTGTTTGGTAAATCTCAAGTTCATGAATAATCCCCTGTCTATACATACTGACAGGCCACAGCTCATTTTCAAAGTCAAATAGCAATGTTGTGGAAAAGTTTTATTTTATTGTTCTTTGGGATACTTTAGAGTATCTAAACACAGCAGAGACCCTTTGGAAAATCACAAGGTAGGGGGTCCAGATGGACATCGACACCAGTTTCTCCTATCAGAAAGCAGAACATTCTTATGAAAACTCTTGTAAGACAAGATGGCACGAAGAAGCAACTGCCATTTCATGGAAGGGAAAGTCCTCTTTAGGTCTCTTCCCGTAAGTGCAAATGGGAACTAATGTAGGTCTTTCCTAAAAGCTGAGTGGCATCAAGCAAATTTTCGGAGAGCAGAGAAACCTATAGTCTGATGTGATGCTGTCTCCGATTTCTTTCTATACATATGTATTTGCATCTTAACTAGCATTTGACGCACAGTGCATGCAGCTGGGTGTGAGAAGGATCCTTTTCACCAAGGAACTCCACAGCAGTTCGCAGTCAGGTCTGAGGAAGTATATGTGTTGAGCTGTTGTAACTCTGCATTGACTCACACGTGGGTTTCGTCTACTTCAGGACTGGCGCGCCTATGGAACACGGGCTGTTTCTCCCTACACAAAAGGCATCAGCGACAACCAATCCGTCCACACCATTTTCTTTTCTTTTTTTTTTCAAATATTTTATTGATTAATTTGACAGATGAAGATCACAAGCAGGCAGAGAGGCAGGCAGAGAGAGAGAGGAGGAAGCAGGTTCCCCGGCCGAGCAGAGAGCCTGATGCGGGACTTGATCCCAGGACCCTGAGATCATGACCTGAGCCGAAGGCAGAGGCTTAACCCACTGAGCCACCCAGGCGCCCCACCATTTTCTGTTGAGACCAAATACAACCTCAAGAACCTTTCTCGAAACAGTGCTCAAGAGAGCAAGCATCAGTCTACCAAATGAGCTCAGCATTAAAAACTACTTGCCAATCCCTGGGTTTATAGGTTTTGAGTGTTTAAACAAAACAAGCTTCTCCCCTAAAAAACTGGCATTTGGGGAAAGAACTTTGTGTGATCTATTATTATGTAAAAGGTAAACAGTGATTAAGAGCTGCTGCGTCTCTGCTGGGTCTGTGTGTTTCCACTGTGCCCGATTTGAGCTGTCACTGTTACTTACGCCCTCCTGGAAAATGTGTCTGCCCTTTTTTTGTGTGGCCGAGTGCCTTGAATTCATGGGTATCGGACTTCGTCCCTAGATCCGGTCCTACAACGGGAATTTTGTGGATGCTAAATAGTTGCTCATTGGCCTGAAGGAAAGCATTCAGTGGTTTATCCAACTGTGATACGTCGTTTCTGGAAGGGAAGCCAAACGCTCCCGGGAGTCCAGGAAACACTTAGGGTCATGGGACGGAACCAGGGCTTCAAAATGCAAGAGGAACGGGTAGGCTTCCAAGCATTTTAACTGCAATTAGAACCAAGAACCAGTGTTTCAAAGTGCAGCTGCTAATTCAAGGTTTATCCAAACGCGGGGAATGCTTTGGTCAGCAAAACTGGACAAGAAAACCTCCTGAGAACAAGCTGTCTCATAAGATTTCCGTTACCTGCTGCTTCCAGTCGGACTGAAAATACCTCCGGGGCAGCCTTTCCAATGGTGGTTTTGGCACTTCTTCCCCCAGATGGGGCCCGCAAGTGCAGGAGTGCACAGAAATCAAATGTCCTGGGAGGAGAGTTGATTAAATGTTTTCAAACCTCAAAAAAGAAAAAAGAAAGAAAGAAAGAAAAAAATCAGTTCAGGTAGAGTTCAAGCTTTGGGGTCAAGCTTCAGGGACCCCTGGGACTCTTTTGTAGTGAGGCCATTAACTTACTCCTTGAAATCGTACCCCTGAGAGCTTATCAAGAGCAACAGTCTTAGTTCACAGCACTGCCCCTTCTTTGTTTTGTGTGGTCTGTTTGTCACAGAGTGAACCCAGAATCATGCTGTATTCTGTCTGCAAAAGGAAAATGTGAGCCAAGTCACATAAGAATTTCACATTCATCCAGAGTCAGATGCCTTCTTCATTTTCCACACTTCCTTCTACTTTCCTCTTGAAATCAGAACTTCAAATGGCTGACCCTTGCACAGATCTGTTTTTCCTGCCGAGATAGTATCGTTTCAAGCTGCTTTTTCACATGAAAACCCTTCAAGGCCCTTGATGACACCCCCCCATACACACACACACACACACACACACACACACACACACACACAAAGATGCTGACAGATGAAGCTGGAAAAAAACAATCCAGTGTGTGTTTGAAAACGAAGAAGTTCCAAGATTTTTACCTAGTTTTGAGTGCTTTCCAGATGTTCTCCAGTGTGGTTGACTTTAGGGATGGATTGCTATTTTTCCAAATAGGAAATCAGGCTTCCTTTTCCCTCAAGTGCACGAATAATTCATGAAATCTCTGCTGGGACTTTTTAACTCCCTTGTCACCGACCACTTCTCCCTTTGGCTTCCCCGCCCCTTCCTTCTCTGTGGTACTGTCTGCTTTTGGCCCTCTGGGATTGAGACATGGATTTTGGTTATTCCTTACAAAAGAAGGCTAACAACTTTACTGCCTAAGATGATTATAACATGATGACAACTGAAACAACCAGGGAGGGCCCAGAGGAAGCTGCCGAACCTTTGTCTCTGTGTGGACAGGAAGAGCCACGCCCTTCAGAGCTGGGGGAGAGCACCCTCTGCGATGAGGGAGAGGGGCCCAGAACAAAGACCCTTGACTTCAACCTCTGGTGTGCTGTGTACCGGCTGACCCATTTATCAAATGCGTATAGGGAGCTGATCATGTGTACGTTGAGAGGAATGTTGATTCCTCTCACCCATCAAATAGAACCCCTGGTAATGAATAAAGGAAAATAAAGAGAGTACAGAGGTTGGGTCAATGCCAGAAAATGTATCTTCCTCTTGCTTTACAGGGACTAACTTAGCCAAACTGGAAAGCAGACATCAATTCTTACAGTCAGAGCTCCAGGCTCCCTTGTCCTAAGTCGTCTGTGTGAGTACTCAAAAGGAGTGGACTCTGTCCTTAAGCTGGGGTTAAATAGACTAATAGATGAGGAGGGAATGACTCATTAATTTTTACAATTTTGAATCTCTCCGTACATATACATATATAAAAATGTAAGTATATATAGCACGCACACATATGCATGTATATTGTATGTATGTGCAGTAGGACTCCAGCAAGAAGGAGAAAGCACTGTGTAGCAGTATGACTTTATTTTAAAATGTTCTGTTAGAACAAACCCATTGCCTGAAATGTTCTGTTAGAGCAAACTCGTTGCCTGTAACGCTGTGTCCTGAGAGCATCGGTGGAACGGAAAGGAACTCGGTGTTAAGTCCCGACTCCTTCCCTTACATTCCAGCTACGTTAGGGCTTTGCTTTCTGTGTTAGATTACATTAGACTGTGCGGCTACAACCTAAACCTTCATTCTGAAGGAGGGAACAATGGATGATGGAAAAGATGGGTTCGGAATTTTAGAAATATTGACATTTACCTTTCCATGTATGGCCATCACAGCAAACCACATGAAGAAAGAACCCAAGTCTGCGGTTTCCTTCTGTGGCTGGTCGGCACAATGCAGCTACTGTGTAGCACGTACTGTGTAGGATCAGTCATGTTCTAACATGAAGGGAGACAGAATTGTTCCCAGAGCAGCCCAGAATCTGTGGAAGGAGATTTACAATGAGAGGTAGAAAATTAAGCCCAAGAATGTCCAAGAAGTTGGCAATAAGACTTTCCATGATATGAGGTCTCTTGTATTTTCGCCATCCTCTCACATATAGGAATCTCGGGGATTTCAAAGAAGGGCATGTTTTTACTAAGAGGAAACAAATAGAAACATAAGTATATTCCCAAACTCTCCATGGAGTACATTTACAGTCTGTTTTGAGAAACCACCTTCTTAGGTGCTTCTGTCATGGGGTCTCTCCATCCCCTGTGCCAGTTTGGAGAACATCACCATTTAAGTAAAGGAAAACTTCAGCTGAGGGAAAACAGAAGCACAACATTTTGGAACGGGATTGGTGCACCATCTCTGTGAAGCACCAGGTGGCCTATATTATCAGCTTTGCAGTCTCTGTCATAAATACTCCACTCTGCCCTTGAGAAAGCAGCTGCAGGCAGTACCTAAACAAAGGGAGTGTGTGTGTGTGTGTGTGTGTGTGTGTGTTCCAATAAAACTTTATAGATCAAAACAGGTGCGGCCTGAAGTTGGCCCACCAGCCATGGTTTGCTGCTCCCTGTTTTAGAAGATTCAATTTCTGTTTGTTTATTTGATTGGTGGTTGGGTCCCAGGAGTGCCCATGTAGCACCTAGATATAGGGATATCCGTACTTAGAGGAATATTCCTAGCAGGTGTGCCAGCTTGTGCCAGCTTGACCAGATATCCTCCCAAGGGACTCCAACTCACTGTTTCTTCATTTGGCTTCATAGAGTGAGTTCACTTTCCAGACCTGACCTCTGAAACAAGGAGCAAAAGTCCAAACATTTTTCATCTGAAGACTCACACCTGATCCAGCGGCCTCAATGGAAATTCTAATTTTAACAGCTCACGTTAGAAAGAAAACCCCCTTTTCCCTTAATATTAATCAGTAGGAATAGAGGACTCTGTCACACTTTCAGAACTACCCAATCCATGATGGTCCAAGTCCTGTGGCTGCCCTTCTAGGACCTAGAACCATTGTCCCCACCACGAAGGGAAGTGACAGGAGGTCAATGAGAGTTCACTCCCCCCTTGCATTCGAACACACACAGAAACTATATGATTGCACTAGTCACTTTCATTAGGTTAGCATGTGCTCATTTAGCCAAACAGGTGAAACTGATTTATGCCAGGCTTCAAGGGCCAGGGGCTGCCCAAGCAGAGTGGGCTTTGTGTAAGAAAGCTGGGATTCTTCTGGTTTGAAATTTGTGAGAAATTCAATTTGAGTGCACACCCTTTTCACCTCTGAGGCAAGCCTGAGGCCACCTGAATCAAAACCAGATGGTTCCTCCGGCCTAAAGACAACAAATAGCGGTTCGAAATCCTGTTGGCAGAGGACCACCGGAGCAAGAGCTCGTTTTGAGAACTCTGCCCTGTTGCATATTAATGCTCCCCAGATCTGGAGCAGAGCCTCGGCCTTTTTTCTACCCCCAATGCCCAAGAACATCACATCATTGTAAACTGGTTATTTGAGCCGGTTTAAGTGAAACCCAGAGCTCCCTGCCCCTCAGGCTCCCCCTTCCTTTGCAACGTGCCCCTAGCAGGGGCTGGTTTGTTTTGGCAGGGCCAGCAGGTGCCCTCCCAGCGCTGAGATCTGAGCTCCGCGTCAGGAGTGTCAGCGGTGACCTGAAGTCTTGGGTGGCCGCCTTCACGCTCTCACTTCCCCCTGTCAGCTGATACATCTACCACCCACACACTGGAAGGTTCCGGCGAGCTCAGAGATTCCTGAAGGTGGGAGCACTGACCTCCTCTGCTCTCCAGCCCCCTACGGCCAGGCCCTCTGGAAGAGCCAAGCCACGCTTGGAAATCCTGGGCTCTGCTTTTTCATAAACAATGGGAGAGGTGAGCATTTAAACATGTGGTCTGTGAAACATTAGCTTCCAACTGATAATTGAAATAGGGCCTTGCAAACAAATGATGCCTTAGATGTCTAGAAGTCTCTTCTAAATTGCCTTTGAAAAGACAAGCAGAATCAATGGGTTATTTTTCAGAGATTGGGTTTGTCTAGGGACTCTGAGCACATGGGCATCACCAAAATGGGCTTTTCCCCCTCCATACTCTATCATTAAGTTAGCCCATGCAGCCTCCTGGAGGCCAGGCGATCCCCCAACCCGGCCACGGAAGTTGTCAAGCTGTCAAGTCCACGGCCATGAAAACCAAGCCTGAGGAGGCCCACAGCAGTGTTCTGGGCCTGGTTTCCACTTCTCTCCTCCAGCATAAGACACCCATTCAGATTAGGGAATAAAATCCCCCTAATTGATTTACATCAATTCCCATTGCATTGCCCACGCTCTGACCTTAGTCCCACCTCTGGAAGTCATCACGAAATTCCTGCAGACTCGCACAGCAAGAAGGGGGCCTGTATGCTCTGTGTGGGGGCAGGTGCTGATCCCCTTGTAGCCCAAACATCCTGCCATGGGCCCAGCCATCTGCTGTCCACTCCATGAAGGAGGGAAGACACAGGTTGGAGTGGGACTGTATGTTCCCTTTGTCCCATTCACCACATTCTGAGACATGAGTAAGGGAAAGAAGCAGAGAGCACAGGTGCTGAGGGGGCTAGTGCAACCAGAACCTGACAGGGGGGGCATGCACTTGAGGACCCTCCCCTAGGCAAGGTTTCAGGTGGGGGTGCCCAGTGCTAGGGGCTTCATAGCATCGAGGTTGGAATAAACTAGGGTCATTTTCCCCCAGAATCTTGCTGAATCTTTCCACTGCACAGAGCATTTAAAATCATTCCAGGAACTAGGGGCAGAGCAACCCCATTCCGTGCAGAATGACCAATGGGAGCAGGAAGCAGGTGAAAAGGGCAAAAGGACACACATAGGTAGTCTTAGGTCTGGTGAGCAGGTGATAATTCTTATTAAAGAGTATGTGGGTGTCTCTGGCTCACACATTTAGTTAGTACTTACTGCATGCTAGGCATTTTATTCTCTCATTATTTTACTCAATTTTCACAGCAACTTTCATTCTACCCACTCACACAGAAATAAAAGAAGCTTAAGGAAAGTGACTTGCCTCCGCTGGAGGAGCTGAGGTGTGTGCAGGATGGTGTTGCCCTGAGAGCACTAGCCCTTTTTTACAGACACATCACAAGTGGTCGTCTGTAGTGGCCAGCAATTTGTCACTCTATTTTCCTTGTTTCCAAAGGGTTGATGATCCAGTTGGGGTGACTTGGGGCAGGTGTACCCAGATGTTTATCCAGGAGAAATCGAAGTATGATTCATATCGAAGACAACAGGCTCCCAGAACTGAGAGCATGAATGCCAGGAAGCAGATGTGCAAACACATACACACACACACACACACACACACACACATACACCACTTTAACAGCCTGGGGGGATTGGTAGTGAAGGAGAGAGAATGCCTGCAGAAACAATGGTCTTTTCACTATTGACTCCCTTCTTGTCTACATCACACCTTGAACTAGTGATTGCAGGGAGGGGAAGGTGTGGAGAATGTTGAGGGTGAAGCAAGGACCCGGACGTGCCGTTGGATTTAAAGTCAAGGCTAAAGTGGGGGATATGTCCAGGAAGGAGCTTATGTTATGTCTGCAGTTTCCAGTGGCTCTCAAACTCTGCTTTGCAGTCCTGTGAGTATCCCTCGGCCGCTGCGTGTTTGCCAGGAGGAAAGGGGTGCAAGGTGAGTAAGTCTGACCATACCAGGCCTGATGATGCACAGGAGTCATGAGGACCTGGTTGCAGCACTGGAAGCCTGTGTCCTGGAAAGCCCTTGGGTCTCTTCCTGAGACAGCTGGAGGTAAGCCCAAACCTGAGAGGACCCTGGCTCAAAGGACAGAACCCCACCCCTAGAGTAGGTGCCCAAATCCTCTGTTCAACTTGTCTTCTTAAGTCTCGAGGCATGTAAAGAACTAAAATATAAGGCGAGTTGAGTAGAAGAAGGTAAGAGAGAGCCAGTGGTTCTGACCCGTGGATGCTCCTTTGAGCAGTTGGGGAATGTGTGAAAGAATGCTAAGGCCCAGGCCCAGGTCACACAAATCAGGATCTGTCGCCCTGCAGCCCAGGATCAGGAATTGTTAAAGATTTACCCCACAATGACCTCACCATGCCACCAGGTGGAGACCCAGGGACAGCGTGTGGGTCAAGGGTGGTCTTAATGAACTGTGCTGCAGGCAGAAGGATCCCTTCAAATCTGAGCATTAGGTTGCTGAGGAGGCTTCCTTTGTAGCATGTGTCAGAACTTCCTCAGAAATTCTGAGAAACCAGGACAGACCTACTGAGTATGTGTGTGTGTGTAACTATTCCCCAAACAATACTTATATACATATATACATATATATGTTTGTGTGTTTATTTTGATGGAGATATTTGGCACTTTTTATTGGGTGTGTATATATACATTATAGTATATAGTATATAGTATGTAGCATATAATATATAGTATTTTTGTTGTGTGGATACACACTATGGTATATATAGTTTTGTTTGAAGGATACTTGGTTCTCTTTGTTGACTAAAATGAAAAGAAATTTCCCTGTCTATAGGTGAAACGCAGGAACAGACTTGGGTAGCCACCCAACTTAAGCTACAGAGGGCCCTAGTGAGCCTATAGCAAGTGGCCAGCACAAGATGTCTCAGGAGATGTTATTTTTTACTTTTGAATGCTGAGAAACAAACAGGATTTTGGAGGGGAGTGGGGTGGTGGGTTGGGTGACCCTGGTGGTGGGTATTAAGGAGGGTTCATATTGCATGGAGCACTGGGTGTGGTGCATAAACAATGAATCTTGGAACACTGAAAAAATAAAAAAAAAGAAATGCTATCTCAAAAAAAGAAAAGAAAAGAAAAAAGAAAAGGAAGAAAGGGGGGATGAGGGAGAAAGAATCCTCTTCTAGAAATTTAAACAAGACATATCTGGAAAACTGCAGGTTTTGTTGGTGGCATGCCTTCCTCCCTGAAGCAAATGTGAAGTCACCACTGTCTAGAAAGGTGTTAGGAAGCTGTCTGGAGTCCTGCATTCAGCCCAGCAGGATTTGGGATGGCTGGGAGCAAGCAAGGAAGCAGGTTCATGTCTGCTCCTTGGGGCCACAAGCGATCGGAGGAGAGGCAGGTCTGTCCCTGACCTGATGGCTAAGAAGCTAAATTTGTCTTGACATTATTGGAGACTTAGGGATCAAGTGTTGCTTGGAGAGGTAACATCTGTCAGAAAGGGTTCTATGTTCACGTTCTAAAAAAGATCTGTACTTTGCAGGATTACACTTGCCATACTCTGTGGTGGTGGAGTCCCAGGTAGGACTGGTGATCTGTGCTTTCATCACCCCATCATCAAGCATTTCCATTGCATTTTATATCTGCAGTGTATTTCACATTGTGTTAATTTTCCTGACGGTTTACTATTTAAAGAATTTTTCTGGGTACAGCTACAAATGTCATTTAACCAAGCAGTCTCATATAAACTATCCACTGGCGGAACAACAGTCCACAGGGTAGGTTTGCTTCTTTGTTGCAATAATGAACTTGAAGTCCAGGAAAGTAAAAGCTGTTTCGGGGTGTCTGTACTTACTGTTTTCTGTAGTGGGCTGTAGAAATGTTGCTCCCCAGTTTGTACTTTCTACAAAAAGTACCAAGACACTGGCTTGCCATGCACTCTGCCCATGCATGGCAAGCCAGTGTCTTTTTTTCTTTTGAATCTCATCAGGTCAGGTTTTTATCAATATATAACACCTTTTATGTTTTCTGATGCTACTTTGATCACGGCATTGATGAGAAGGAAATTTTGATATTATTTTGATATTATCCCAGAGTTTGAACATGCAGTGTATAATAAAGAGATACTAAAGATTTCATAATTTTAGTATCCTCTTTTGCTCTTGAGTTTTTCAGTGAAACTATTATTGTCCCTAATGTGGGTCACCCATCTCAAATCCTTTTTGTAAATAGGAGGTTTGTGTGTGTGTGTGAGTGTGTGTGTACTCAGTTTTCAGACTAATTTAGTTGTCTTTGTCATATCTCTATGAGGTGTGGAGTCATCTGTGTGTTCTGCAGAATGAAACTGAAACCAAGATTGGATAATCAGTCACCAACTTCATGAATGATTTTAGGGAAGCTGTGTAGTAGTGGGGAGGTTTGTGAAGGCGGCACGTGTAAGGATCATCTAATAATCAGTGAACCAGACAGCTGACCTTGGACAACTTACTTAACCTTAAACTTCCTTATTTTCACCAGCAAAATTAAAATCACATATACCACACCTAAGGTTCTATTATGACTATCTGAAGAGATCACAGGGATGCCCGGGTGACTCAGTTGGTTAAGCGTCTACCTTTGACTCAGGTCATGGATCCCAGGTCCTGGAATCAAGTCCCATGTCAGGATCCCTGCTCAGTGGAGAGAATCTGCTTCTCCCCCTCCCTCTGCTCCTGACCCGTCTCATGCTCTCTCTCATGTGCTATCTCTCTCTCTCTGAAATAAATAAATAAATAAATAAAAGAAGAGATTGTAGTTGGAAATGTTTTCTGAACTACAAATTGCTATATACTTGTGTGTATAATTATACATTATTATATATGTTCCTTTGTCTCTGTATTATATCATATATGTACATATGTAGCAGTGTATTATTAAAATCAGGACTGAAGTAAAATCAGTTTCAGAAAGCACCGATGCATTTTCTAAGTTTAGGAAAAGCAAGCCTTTGCTCTAAACCCCTTGACACAATATAACTGATTTAAAAATAATTTTAAAACACGATTCTCAGTTAAGAATGGTTTCTAAAAACAAACCTCAAGTACCTCCAACAAATGGTCATTGTAAGGAAAAAGCACATTTTATGAACTCGAATAGCCTTCAGATTAACACCTAGTCCCTCAAATATGTGTGAGATGAGATGACATGGCTGGAAAATATATTACCATCTCTTTCAAGGAATAATAGACTTTCTTTTCCTTTTCTCCTTAGCTTATGGAATTAATATTGGAGAGGTCCTCTCTTCTTTAGAAGCCAGGAAATTTAAGAAACTCTTACAAAGAAGCTCAAGGATTTGATGGGCCCAAGCCAAGCCATTTGGAACCAATGCAGTACAGGACGTGTCCTTCAGGCACAGGCTTGACCGGTCAGACACCA
The DNA here is from genome assembly GCA_003697995.1 of Taxidea taxus jeffersonii. Classification (NCBI taxonomy): domain Eukaryota; kingdom Metazoa; phylum Chordata; class Mammalia; order Carnivora; family Mustelidae; genus Taxidea; species Taxidea taxus. The sequence continues at coordinate 17,977 of ML109246.1, forward strand.
CTCTTTTTTAGCTCTACCTGAAGTGAGGAGCATACTGTGGGCCCCCCAGAAGCCTTTCTATTTTCTACAAAACTACCCCAAGAAGATGACCAGTACTGTGGACAAGATTTAAAGAAAAGGAGTGTCAGCCAAGTGTTGTTTAGAATTGCAACACTAGAAGAATGACTAAATATATTTTGTGTCTGTGTATGTATTGTTGTCATTTGGCACTTTCAAAGAATGTTTATTAATACAGAAAGGTATTTCATGCTACAATGTTAGATGAAAAGGGTAAAATATAAAGTCAGAAATGCAATGATCCCTATTTTATAAACATATATATGCATAGAGAAAGAAGAGTAAAAGAACACACATCCAAATCCTAACTATGGCAATGCATCTGAGAAAATTCAATCTCCCCTAATACTTTACTGTATTTTTAAATTTTAATTTATTTTATTTTTTCAGTGTTCCAAGATTCATTGTTTATGCACCACCCCCAGTGCTCCATGCAAAACATGCCCTCCTTAATACCCATCACCAGGCTCACCTAACCCCCCACAGCCCTCCCCTCCAAAACCCTCAGGTTGTTTCTCAGAGTCCACAGTCTCTCATGGTTCACCTCCTCCTCCAATTTCCCCCAATTCACTTTTCCTTTCCTTCCCCTAATGTCCTCCATGTTATTCCTTGTGTTCCACAAGTAAGTGAAGCCATTTGATAATTGACTCTCTTTGCTTGACTTATTTTACTCAGCATAATCTCCTGCAGTCCCATCCATGTTGATACAAAAATTGGGTATTCATCTTTTTTTATCCATTTTCTACACTAATCACATATTATCATCTGAAAGTTTATTTTTATCAAGAAAATCTTTCTCAAGAATGTGACTCAGCAATAAATCTGTGTAGAATAAGAACTTATTTTTTTTCAACTTCTGGTTACCTTTATATAGCCTTTCTTTTGAGAAAATGATCCAGTCCCTGATTGTAGCTTCTACCAGACCATGCCTTGTGTCATGGTGACCATGCCAGACCACCCCAACAGGGTGACATCATGCCACATCAACAGGACTCAACACAGGGGAATAGCAAAGGGATTTTTAAAGACAAATTCACTTGTTTGCTGGTTGATCTGCTGCCTGCCAGGAACATTTTTAGGCAATTTATGTTCAGGAAGTTGGTGTGATTGGCCTGGAGAGATAGATCTAGGTTTACGGTTTGAGGCTGCTTTCCTTTTGAAAGCTGTGTCCAACTAAACATTTCTCAAATGTGTCAGTTCTTTTCTGGACAGATTAGCAAATCTCTCTGAAAGATGACTTTGAGTTATCAAATTTAATAGGTATTTTTTTTAAATTAGAAAATTTTTAAAAATGAAAAGTAATCTAATGAGTGTGTTCTCTGCATCAAATGCTATGCTAAGAATCTTGGGTATGGACAGGAAGTGTACTGACTGACCTCCACCTTTGAGCAAGGCAGCGATGTTCCCTGCTGCTTGGACTGTCCAGTGTGACTACCATAAATCACTACTCTTCATTTTATAGGCAGACTGAGGCAACATTATTTGGTTCTTTCATGACATGCTTAAAACTTTATCATTATGAATTTTCTATCAGTTATACTTGATCTTTAAGAACTGCCCCCTTCCTAATTCTTTTGGTAAACTTAAATGCACGCTGACTAATAAAAATCGCTTTTCCCCTCTTGTTCATAAGTGCTATGACACCTATGAGGACAGCAGACCCTCACAGTCTAGTCTTCCAGCAGCTGTGAATAAATTGATCTAGTACATATTATTGTTCTGAATTTATTAACATTAGATCCATCAAGATCACTCAGGAAGTAAATATTTGTCCAAACAATATACAAAAATAGTCTACAGTTTTCCTTAATACTCCTATTTTTGACACTCCCTGAGGTCCAGTCACTGATTTTGACCTTCAGAATCAATGTCCTTTATAATATTAGAGGTGGGTGACAGTCCATGGCAAACTCCTCCCAACTTATTACAAGTCTAGAAGCATCTAGAACAAGTTAGTATTCAGTAAACTAGTAAAGCTAACAGACAAAATCTGTGAGACAAATACTTATGATGAATACTGCATTTTACTGACAAAATATAAAAAATAATTTCTGTGTATACTAAACATTTTTCATGTATGTAGAACCATTGTAACAGAGATTCTCAAGCTTTAACGAGCATGAAAATCTGGTGGGACCTTGTTAAAATGCAGATCCTGGATCTGTAGTTCTAGCATGGTGCCTGAGAGTCTGCATTTTATCAAGACCCTGATGCTGCTGGTTCCTGGCTCACACTTTCAATAGCAAAGACCTTTAGGTTTGTCTTATAGAAACAGATATAAGCATTGAAGGAAAAGTCTTACTACCATAAATAAAGAGATCTTTTAGTGTAAGATAATACATCTCAGGAAATTCTTTGAGGTGTAGGTCTTTGGGACAAAATCTTTGGAAGGCCATACTAGGTAGAGTCACTGTAACGGCCAGAGGCCCCAAAGGTGGGAAGTGCAGGGAAGAAAGGAGGGCTTGGCTGTCTGCCACTTTCAGGTGGGGCATGGAAGTAGCTTGTCTTCAAATTTATAAGCCAAGTGATATATAAAGTTTGGAAAACCATTGCAAATTACAGCATGAATGTTGGGTGATATCACCATCATTATTTTGCACAATGAACTGGGTGCTGAGGCACAGTCTTAGAGAGTATGAAAAATAAAAGAAACACAATTTCTATTCTTGAAAGCACTGGATGACATTGAAGGTAGATGAAGCACAAATATAGAGCAAATTTTCTCATCTCATCATCAGCTTCAAAAAAATAAAACAGGCTGTCTTCCCTCAACATGTTTTACATTTTTCATGCATCCATCCATCTACATACACATCCGTGTGTGTGTGTGTGTGTGTGTGTGTTTATACTTTATATCTTTCATAAGGTTGAAATTTCTCAGTCCTTATTGCTATATGTGATTTAGGATGTTTGTATACACACACACATATACATATATATATGCATACATATATTTTTTTCATTATCTGTATTGTGGATTGATGTTGGACAGTTGGCAGTAACATGGCACTTCACTGGTTGGTATGTGCTGACCAATCTATGCTCTTGTGGACCCACTATCAATACATACAAAGTTTGCTCAAGAGTGAAAATTACTTGGTTTTTATGTGTTTATTTGAGTCTCTGATGGGAACCACACAGAGAATGGAATTACCTTGCTCTTGAAAGTGACCTGGTCATAGACATTCCACCTTGATCTCTATTGGGAAGAAGTCACTGACTTTCAAAGTCCGATTTGCAATCAGTGGACTCAACTGGAATCAAAATAGATGGATCAAATGTTGAGGAGCTGTTGACCAGAAGAGGAGCATATTTCTAAGTATCTAATTACTCACTTAACATTTATTCACAGCTGTTTGTTGACCATCTACTCTGAGTGAGGATCTTGGTTACAGCAGAGAACTAGACACAATATTGGCCCTGAAGCTAGGTATACCTGTATGTTCACATGTGTGTATCTAATAGGCATGTTTGTCCTGGTGTATATGTGTGTCTGGGTGTAATCATGTGTGTGTGTATGTGTGTGTGTGTGTGTGTGTGTGTGTGTGTGTAAACAGTGAGGGTAGCCCCAAAGTGGACAGATAAACTGACTTCTTCAAAATAATATGTCAAACAAAAGTAGAAGTAAGCACAGAGCACTGATGGGACACACAGGAGGTTCTCCTGACCCATGGAAGTTAAAAGAAGGCTTTCTGCTGGAGTGACACCTAAGCTGAGACTTGAAGGATGAATAGGAATAGCCAGGCAATGTGTAGAAGAAGTGATGGTGTTTTAGATAGAGGAAAGGTGGTCAGAGGCTTAAGGTGAGATTATTTTGGTATGAATGTAGCTTTTAGTGTGGGGCAGGAGGGTCTGTAAGAGTCAAGGTAGGGGAGGTAAGCAGAGAGCAGATGAAGCTATGTCTGAGTATGAGATAGCAGCTCCACACCACATTTTCACCACTTACCATCTACTAGAATAATAATCTCTTGAATATTCTTATGTGGTCTGTTCACTGATAAAATCTGAAAATCCTTGCACTTTGTCTCCACCTTATTTCTTCCTGCTCCATGCAATTATTTTGCAAAGCCCCAAAAAACCTAATTGTGGTGGGTGTAGGAGAGAAGAGGGAAAGCTTCTATCTTCCTACTCTTCACTAAAGCTATAGCTCTTTATGCACAAGGAGCGTTTCTACCTCCCACTTAAAAGACATTCATGTGTGAGGCATCTCAACAAGCATTTTAATAAATACCACACTCCACTCTCCATTGTTAATGCAGGAGCACTAAGGCTTATCTCCTGCAGCCAACGGTTTAGATTCCAGATGTAGGTGAGTTCACCTAAAAGGTCTGATGGGTCTGCCTAAATGGATAGCCAAAAACCATTTTCTTATGAGCATGGAACACAGTGATGGGGAGACCCACAATATGATAAAAGAAGTCCAAGATAGCATCATAAATGACCTAATAGAGGAGGAACTAGGGCAGAGGTGATCAGCATCCCAGTTTCTGCTAAATTTAACATGACAAGCCAAGTAAGAGAAGTCATTATTGAGAAAATGTGAAAGTCCAGCCAAGAGTTAGGGTGATGGAAAATTAACGATAGCTGAGACATAAAAGTTTATAATGTAGGGATTGTAGAATGATTGGATGTCTTTCATATTCTAAGAATACAGTTCAATGAACCATCTCTTAGCATTATTCTGAAAGCTTATACTTTTGATTAAAACCATAAAATCTATCTTAGAAATCCAGGAAAAAGTGTGCATACATTAAATCCAAACATTTTACCACCTGGATGACTAGTAGTCTCATTTGCCTTCTATCTTTAATTTAATTAAAAAGGTTGTGGCCAAGCTAGAATTCTTACATGTGAGTTTTGTGCAGAAAATTCAAAGAAATTAAAGATTTTAAAAGATTATTTGAAAGTAATAATTTTCACATTGCATAATTTGGGGGATGCAAGATCAGACCCAAACTTAGCCACAGTGCTAGGAAAAATTGTTGATGAGTATGCCTTGGTGTTGCCTACCTGGAGGGGCTAGAGGTTGATTGGGGACAGACTCTAACCAGCCTGGGTGAAGTGTCCCATGGTCCATCATCTGGGTCATCTGGAGGAGAGTGGTGATCAATGAGGGAGGAGGTCAGCTGGACACAGGCTAGATTTGAGTCCTGGCTATGCTCCTCTCCAGATGTCACTCCATTCATTTCTACCTTGTCTGCTTCACTTACATCCACTTTCCTTACTCAGCCAGAATCTCAAGTACTCTTGTCATTACACTGGGCTAGATGATGAGAGAGAGCTGAGGTTTGGAATTACTAATGCCAAGATCTATCACACTAGAGAGCACTGTGTACCGTGAACAAGAAACCCAAAGGAATAAAAAAGTAATAAAATAATAATTGTGGTTATGAGGTGTTTAACAAAGCCAAATTTCCATGATATGCTAAATAATAAAAAATGGTTCTAAAGAAACACTTACCCCAGTAGGAAGGAATCACATAGCCTTAAATAGTTGAGTTTAGTTCAATATTCACTTATTGAGATCCTCTTATGTTTGATGCACTGTGAAAAACAATGGAATAAAAAGATGAATCACATATGGTCATGTTGGTGACAATTCAGTCCCTCTCTACATCCAGTGTAAATGCAATTGTAACATATATAAAGTAAAAGAAAACATCAACTGCTTAAAGCTCTGGGCCAAGCACTGTGCTAGACTCTGAGGCTATAAAGCTCATTAAAACGAACTTTTTATCCTTAGGAGCTCTTGGGCTCTATGGCTATCACCTTTTTTTCTGCTGCTTTTTAAAGAACAGAAACACTCAGATCAAAAGAATCATAATTTAGTACAGAAAAAAAATCTGAAAAATGCTAACACTGGGTCTAGCTATTTGTGAAAGTAATCAAGAGAAGAAGAGGGGTTTCTAGCAAAGGAAAAGGGGAGCCAAGGAAGAGGAAAGACTCTCAGTCGTTTCTGAGTATCAAACTGTAAGGTATGACATATATACTCTTATTTGGAACAATTTCCTCTTCTGTGGCTGTTTTATTCTCAAGTATTTGAAACAGGGCTGTAAGACTTAATAAATGAAAATAAAAGAAATGCAGTTGATTTTCCGATAAGGTTGAATTTCAGATAAGCTATTAATTCTTTATCTGAAGTTCAAATTTAACTGAGTGTCCTGAATTTTGTCTGGTAAGCTAATTAGAAGTTAGCTCTTTCTTTATAGAGATTATGTACCCAGTTCTGTTGGGATACCTATTTTTAAGCCTGAGCAAGTTGTCTGCTTGAAGTTGTCTCTGGGTACCTGAATTACTCAGTCCTGCTATTTCAAACTTGTTTTTTTGTTGTTGTTGTTGGCCTTTCATTTAAGCCCCAAATCTTTGCCTATTTCTTTGAAGAATTTTTTAGTTCTGTTGAGTTTTCACCTAGCTAGCTTGCTTTTTAAATTTTCATTTGGCCTCTATCAGATTAATAACTCCATTCTTGTTCTTATTTTCTAAAAACCACTTGTACATGTGATCCATATCAAGGTGCTACATGGGAAATTAGTGAATTTTTAACTAGATGATTACATAGTACACTTTGGAAAGTTGCTCACCATTGACCCAAATTTCTCTTCTAGACAGGGAAAGGGTGACAGGAAGATTGAGAGTAGTTTGTCCTGCTGAGTATGTGGAGCAAGTCAGAGCAATATTCTTTATGCAGGACATTTAGTTTGAAATATGTAAATTCCTTGGTCAAAACCAGGTTAGTTAAATTCATTTATTCACGGATAATTGAATGGGAAGGCATAATGCCAGACATGGCAGTGAAAGAAAGATTGGCATCCACCATTGTGGAGTTAGCACCCATAGCTGTACTTCCAACATAGTGGTGGCCAGGCTAATGTGGCTATTTGATCTTAAATTTTAAATTAATGAAAATCACCTATGGACTAGCCACATTTCAATTACTCAATAGCCACATGTGGCTAGTTGTGACTTTGTTAGCACAGATGATAGAAATTTCCAAAGTGCTGAAAGTTCTAGATAGTGCAGGTCTGTGAGGAAAACAGATATGGGATGATTAATTCCACAATCTATTATTTATAGTAATTACAATTATGTTATGTGACATGAAATAGATGCTCAAGGAGTTATGTGATCACAAAACAAGGGAAAGCTTCTCTGAGGAAAGGATGTTTTGAGGTAGAATGGAAAGGATGGGTAGAAACCAAAACACAGCTAAGGGACAAAGAGGCCAGCATAAGCAAAGGTCCTGAGGGGGAAGAAACAAGCGGCATTTAAAGAGTAATAGAGGGAACAAAGAAGGAAGAGGAGAGAAGCATAAGAAGAACCCATAGAAGTAGGCAGGAACCTGGAAGACCATGAGGGTTTGGGTCTTCAGCTGAAAAACCACTAAAGGAACAAAAGCTGAAGAGTGGTATGCTGAGATTCACACTTAAAACCATTACTCTGGCTTCTGGGCAGCAAAATAACAACTGAGAGATGAGGAATGTGCTATTACAGTAATCTAGGAAGACAGAATATGGTGGCTAGATACATGTATTAGTTTGCTAGGGCTGCTAAACAAAGACTACAGACCGGGGTTTAAACAACAGAAATTTATTGTCTTACTGTTACAGAGATTAGAATTCCAAGGCCAAGATGCTGGAAGTGTTGGTTCCTTCTGGGGGCTGTGACGGAGAGATCTGTTCAGACCTCTCTCCTTGGTGTATGGATGGCTGTGTTCTCCCTGTGTACCTGCCTGTGGTGTATGGATGGCTGTGTTCTCCCTGTGTACCTGCCTGTGGTTTAATTTCCTCTCTTATAAGGACACCAGTCAGATTGGATTAGAGCCCACCCATAAGACCTCCTTTTGCCTAATTACCTCCTTAGAGACTCTATGTCCAAACGCAGTCACATTCTGAGGTATGGGGGTTAGGGCATCAACATGTGAATTTGAGGGATACCGCTCAGCCTATAGCAGGAAGTTTAACCTTCCAACTGGTGTTAGAGTTGCCTTTAGCATGAAGGTCAAGAGAGTTCATCATATATCATTGGCCCAAACCCCTTCCCACCCAGAAGCACAAAAGATATCCAGCTGGAGAAACACATAGGATAGGAAAAAACTGTCTGTACCATCCAGGCTCTCTGGCCATGATATATTTAAGAGAAGTTCAATGAAGAGAAAGGAAGATCAACAGAAGTGAATGCTCTACCAAAGGCACATGCATTTTAGTGATCCTCCTAGTTGCTATGGCTCCTGAGTGGGAAGTATTTTTGGTTTGAGATCCAGGGGGTCTTGGCCCCCAACCTTCTCCTGTGTCCCTCTGGTTTGCTCTTTCTCTCTCTGGGAATGGTCTCTGTGGTATTCTCCAACTTGCTGGTTGCCTCTTGGCTTAGACATCAGCTCCCCGGAGAGACACTGTAGCTTTGCAGGAGGATTTAGTGCCCCTAAGTGACCCCATGATACCCTCTACCTGCCCAGTTAAACCTGCCTGTTTGTTCACTCTGTCTCTCCCATGGTGGTGGCTGATACTGCCCAGTTCACAGACCTCTGGGCAGAGGCTACATGAACAGCAACACTGACATCTTCTCCATTATCAGTCAGAAAATATGAGTATAAAGATCTTAAATAAATCCCTGATTATTAAGGTGTCAATGAGGTAATCTCCAAGAATAATGCCAAAAGGGAAAAATTAACTGAAAGTAAATAAAGCTTTTTCAAGAGGAAATTTTCAGGATCTCACAAAAGTAAACAAACAAGTCTGAAATTTAAAAAATTAAAAAGGAGTATGCGTATGTGTCTCAAACAAAACAGAGAATGAATTAAATTAAGATTAGCTAACACTCATTAAAAAAATCTCTAACACTACTGTGCACTGTACCTATATTACATCCTTTGATTCTAGCAGCAGCCCCTGAAGGGGCCCATTATCTTTGCTTAGCAAGCAAGGAAACTGAGTCAATAACTTGGCCATGGTCATAGTATTAAGTGTCTGAACCAAGATTTAAACCAATGTTTGTTTGACTCAAACGATGTGCTTTGAAACACTATGATGCAGATAAAAGACAAGAGAAGATACAGGCCTTATCTAACAAGCTTGGCGCTTTTAAAACAAACGTGTGTGTCACTACCTGCACAGAGTCAATTCTCCCTCCTACTTAAGGTTGCTGGGTGTGCAGGGAAGTAGACCCCGCCTGGCACTGTTTCAGAGAACTGTGTTTTACTCTAACCTCATTGAAAAAATATTTGTCAAAAAGAGACCCCCAAAACACAATCCCCCTTCCAGGATTTGATCATAAAAAGTAGTTGGAAACGCAGAAAAAGATTGCTGAAAACACAAAAGCAGCTTCAATAGGTGTTAACAGTAATAAATTATTACAGAATGTTATATCTTGCATCCATCTAAATAGTATTATGGGAAAACATTAGTGATGTTAGAAAAGGCTCTTATGAAGGGGGAAATTCAAGACTAAAAATTATATATATATGTGTGTGTTTACATATATATATATAACATTAAGCAGATTTTGTGGATTTCTTAAAATTATACATACACACACACATACCAAGAAAAAATGATTGGAAAAAGTCCATAAAACATTACTAATCTTGAGTTCTACATCTTCTTGTGATTTGTACTTTTTCTTTGAATTTTTCTGTATAATGAGTATACTTGATTTTTATATTGTAAAAAATTAACAAAAGAATTTTTAAAAGGTCAAATAATTTATGCTATAATGTTACAGAAATCATTCTTTTACTTCTTAATCAGTTGAAATAATAAAGAAAAAGGGAAAATAATAAGGAAAACAATGAAATAGGAAAAAATGTGAGGTAAATATAACAGACAAAAGTGAAATAAGTGTGAACCATAAATATGTAAAAGTGAAAAACAGCAAATAGTTCATATGTCCAATGATGGAGTAATCATTATATGTTAACCATAACATATGAATTTATATATGTTTTTAAATAGCTCACAAGCTATGAGACAAATGTGACCTCCAAAGCCTAAAATATTTGCTATCTGGCCCTTCACAGAAAAAGCTGGTTCACTCTTGATATAAAATATTATGTGCACATTAAATTAATAAAGACTTTGTTATAACAATATAAACACACACACACACACACACACACACATATATATATATATACATATATACACATTATATGAAATACCACAAAATGAGGAGATACATAAAGATTACCAGAGACCAAAACCTATTATGATAGCTCTGTTTTTATTCACTCATTCACTATCATGTATTTTTGGAAAGCTCACTATGGGCCAGACCCTTTCCCTGCATATAAAAAATATCATTAAAAAATTGAGAAAAATCCCTGCAACCAAGGGTCTTACACTCTAGTGGGAGGAAGGTGGACTGAGAATAGTAACTAGTAAGTTACCTTACTGAAGGTAAGCCAATGTTATCTAAAGATTGTGTGTAGAGTAGGGGAAACATATCTCAAGGTGACATTGGATCAAAACTGGGAAGGAGGTAGAAGCTTTAGTGACATGGATTGTGGGTGGAAGAGCACTCCAGGCAGAGGCCCTGAGGATGGAGTATGTCTGGGAAGTTGAGGAGAGGCAAAAAGCCAACACGCTGGTCCTGGTAAGATAGGTGGAAAAGGAGGTAGGAGGGAGAGGTACTTGGGTGGGGGCAGATCATATCTGGGCCTTGAAGACATTTGCAAGGACTGGGAACAAGATTTAAGCAGAAAAGTGTTCTGATATGAGTTGCATCCTGAAAAGATGGCTGTGGCCACTGTAATGGTCATAGACTATGGAGGCAGTGGTGACTTCAGGGACACCTGGCAGGAGGCCAATTGTAGGGTCTAGGAAAGAAAGCAATTGGTGGCTCAAAATAGTGAGGAGTGGCCAGATCCCGGTTATATTTTGAAGGGGAGACAGAACCATAATGACTTCTTTCAAGGGTATGTCTATCAGGAGAGGCAAGAAAAACACCTCAGTTTTTTGGCACTAGCATCTGAAAGGTAAGGGTTGCCATTTAGGAAGATGGGGAAGACTCACCGTAGAGTTCAGCTTCTGATGTACTAAATGTGCTCTATCTACCAGAAATTCAGAGGGAGGTGCTAGATACAGGAGTCTGGCATTAGGGGAGAGAGCTGGGCTGCAGTTAGACACTTGGGAATCACCAGCATACAGACAGGACATCAGTCATTAGATCACCCAGGGTGAATATAAATATAGAAGAGGACCACAGACAAGCCTCAGAATGCTAGGCCAGCATTGAGAGTCCCAAAGGAAAGGAGAACCTGCAAAGGAGACTGAGAATTAGTGGGCAGCGAGAAAGCCTGGAGAACCTTGGTAGGCTAAGGCAGAAAGCGTGTCAAAAAGTATCAATTGGGTCATGAGAAGAATTAGTTAATAGGATCAGGAATTCTCCTTGGAGTTAACAACATGGACATAATTGGTGAACATTACAGGAGCATATTCCATGGCAACAGAAGCCCAATCAGAGAGCCTTAAGGGGCAATGAGGGGAGAAGTAGAAACAGCATGTGCAGGCAACATTTCTGAGAGGTTTTCTTGCAAAACGGAGCAGAAAAATACAACAGTATCTGGTAGAAGAAATGGAGTCCAGAGAATGTTTTTGTCATTGCTGCTGTTAGGAGAAATAAAGGCATGTTTGTACACTGATGTAAATGATCCAGGAAAGCAGAAAAATATGATGATTCCAGAAAGAGAGGCTCAGTGTTGGAGTGATGCCCTTGAGTAAGCAAGAGGAGATGGAAACTAGTGCCCAGAGGGATAGACTGACATGGGTGGCTGCTCCTCTGGGTGCAGCTCCTCTATAGTAACACTGAGTTTACCTGTGTGCCAGAGACTGTTTTTATTGCTGTGCATTTCTCACTTAAGCCTGGCAACAATCTGATGAGGGAAGAACTATTATTTCATTTTACAAATGTGGAAATGGTCTTTGAAAGAGTAAGTAATTTAGTAAAAGGAGCAATCATTTTTTCCCAAGTCTGACTCAATGTCCTTACTTATTGACTTATTTGTTGGTCTATTTGTTTATTTATTTTAGTAAACATACAGTGTAATATTAGTTTCAGCTGCGCAATATTGGGATTCAACACTTTCATACAACACCTGGTGCTCAATATAACAAGTGCCCTCCTTCATCCCCATCAACTATTTCACCATCCTCCCACCCACCTCCCCTCTGGTAACCATCAGTTTGTTCTCTGTAGTTAAGAGTCTTTTGATACGTTTCCCTCTCTCTTTTTTTCCCTTTGCTCATTTGTTTTGTTTCTTAAATTACACATATGAGTGAAATCATATGGTATTTGTCTTTCTCTGACTTATTTCACTTAGCATAATGCTCTCTAGCTCCATCCACATCATTGCAAATGACAAGAGTTCATTCTTTTTGATTGCTGAGTAATATTCCAGTGTGTGTGTGTGTGTGTGTGTGTGTGTATCTTCTTTATCCATTCATCAATTATTAGACACTTGGGCTGTTTCCATAATTTGGCTATTGCAAATATTATTGGTATAAACATTGGGGTACAAATATCCCTCTGAATTAGTATTTTTGTATTATTTGGGTAAATACCTCGTAGTGCAGTTGCTGGATCATAAGGTGGTTCTATTTGTAACTTTTTGAGGAACTTCCGTACTGTTTTCCACAGTGGCTGCACAGTTTGCATTCTCACCAACAGTGCAAAAGAGTTCACCTTTCTCCATGTCCCCTGTTGTTTCTTGTGTTGTTGATTTTAGCCATTCTGACAACTTGAGATGTTATCCCATTGTGATTTTAATTTGTATTTCCCTGATGATCAGTGATGTTGAACATCTTTTCACATATCTGTCGGCCATCTGGATATCTTCTTTGAAGAAATGCCTGTTCATGCCTTCTTCCCATTTTTAATTGAATTATTTGTTTTGGGGGTGTTGAGTTTTAAAAGTTCTTTACAGATTTTGGACACTCTTTATTAGATATGTAATTGCAAATATTTTTTCTCATTCTGTAGGTTGAATTTTAGTTTTGATAGTTTTTTTGCTGGGCAGAAAACTTTTATTTTGATGAGGTTCCAATAGCTCACTTTTGCTTTGTTTCCCTTGCCTCTGGAGACATGTCTAGTAAGAAGTTGTTACAACTGATGTCAAAGAGGTTATTTACTGTGTTCTTCTCTAGGATTTTGATGGTTTCCTGTCTCACATTAAGTCTTTCATCCATTTTGAATTTATTTTTGTGTCCAGTGTAAGAAAGTGGTCCAGTTTCATTCATTTGCATGTTGCTGTCCAGTTTTCCCAACACCATTTGTTGAAGAGAGTTTTTCACATTGGATATTCTTTTCTGATTTGTTAAAAATTAATCGACCATAGAGTTGTGGGTTCATTTCTGGATTTTATTTTATGTTTTATTGATCTATGTGTCTATTAAAAGTGTAAGTAATTTAGCAAATGGAGCAGTCATTTGTGCCCAGGTCTGACTCAATGCCCTTATTTAATTCTTTTTAAAAAAACACTATAAAATATATATAACATAAAATTCACTCTTTTAGCCATTTTAAGTGTACAATCCAATGGCATTGAGTACATTCACACTATTATTCAACAATCACCATCATTCATCTCCAGAACTTTATCTTCCCAAACTGGAATTCTGTATTCATTAAACAATAATTCCCCAGTGTAATTCCTTTAAATACCCAGATATAGTGTTTTTACAAAAATGAAATAAACTCCCTATACTAAATCTAAATAGTTATTACATTAAAGAGAGGTATTTCAGACCATATTGTTAAATTAAAGCATTTATTAAAAGAACTTTAATGATAAACTATATACAAAGAGACCTGTCCTTAAGTCTTTACTGCTGAGCTACAATAAAGGAAACGGTTGCTAGGGAAACCAGTTGTGTTTCTTCCCACACATTTGAGGCTACCACATTTCTTCCTGGGTGCCCTGGCTTTCCAAAAAGCAAGACTCAGGAGTCCAAACAACCATCTGCATTTGTGGGCCAGGTGAAAGTCATGCTGTGCCTGGTCCACGCACAACCATCATCGCAGTGTGGGGCATGGGAGTTCAGTCTCACTTCTCTGGCCACAGCTCATCCATCAAGAGCTTAACAAGGATGCTGGCTTCAGAATGGTCTTGGCTTTGCCTCAGGCCTGAGCTCATCTCAGTCCCACTTGAGGAAGGTTAGTTTCTATCCCCAAGATCCCACAGCTAGTATCCTTGCCTTAAGTGTTCTAGCTGACTGAGTCTTTGGGGGAGCCCCTATTAAGGCTGGGAATTCTTGTATGGGAAATGAGGAATCCTCCCACATGGCCCCAGGTTAGCAGTAGAGCATCAGGAGTATAAAAAGTAGGGAGATTTAGATGAATTCTAGCCTAAGTTCTTTCTCCATGAAAGTACTTTGAACACCACCTTCAACTCTCTAATATTGGTATTACAAAGACTTGGATAGCCAAGAAAGTTTATTTGGGGAGAAAAAAACCCACAAAACATACATGTAATACACATTTTAGTTCCAATATATAGAACACATTTGAGGGACCTGAGTTTTGAAGTGAAATATAAGAATACAATAACTCAAAGTGTTTTCCTACATTTCAGAAGAAGATTGTGAGTATAATAGCTGCCTATTGACCTTGTGCTGTGGCTGAACTAGACAGTACATGGTGAAACTTGGGACCCATCCAGAAAAAACAAAGGAAAAATCTCAATTCACCCCAAGCATATTGGTAATCACTACTTTCTCTTATGAAAATGCTCACATTTTAAAAATTTTTTGATGATTTTTCAATAAGGTCAGCATATAATGTTGTTTATCTCCATAAATATTTCTGCATCAAATGAAGTAACCAACAATGGGTTTAATTTATTAAGTGATACCTCTGTCAAGAATTATCTTAGGAATTTTATGTGTAATTCTTGTAACAACTCTACGGAATAAGTATTACTATTACCCATTGTGCCAGTTATTAAGCTATTATAAATATCAACTATTGAAAAAATCAAGAACCTTAAAACATTATGCTACGTGAAAAAAGCTGAACACAAAAGACCATATATTGTATTATATCATTAATATGACATATAAACTTTCAAAATAGATAGAAAGTAGACTCATGGTTGCCAAAGACTAGGAGAAGGGTGAATGGGGAGTGACTGCTTGTGGGGACAGGGTTTTTTTGAGGGAATGATTAAAATATTTGCAGTGATGGTTACACAATTCTGTGAATATACACAGCTCTGTGAATAAAAAGCCATTGAATTGTACACTTTAAATAAATAAATTTTATCATACGTGAATTATGTATCAATGTAGGTGCTTAGAAATATATCAACTATGGTTTCATGATTAGGTACAACAACATGGATAATAACACCTCTACATATTTTTTGTATATTTATGCAAAATGTATGCATATATACTAATTTTTTATTCTTCTTGACTCTGCTGCCACTTATTTTTTATACAGCTTTTGATGCAAGGGAAGTTTAGTCTAGTCTTTAAGTAACAGAACACTTACATGAGATTGTTGCTGAATTTGAGGAATACTTAGCATAGTCTAGAGACAGATTAACATGACTGCCTCCCAAAGATAGGTGCAATGACTGTTGCTTTTCTTCATTTTGGGGAGAGGGTAAGTACATCTTTGTTCCAAGGATAGTTGATCTTAGGTGGAAACATAGAGGTGTTCTGATGTAGTGTGGAAGTTCAAGTAGCAGCAGGGTGTGTCTGGATGGTAAGTGAACTATGGGGTAGGTTATATTATTGGATCTCACCACCGAGCTCTCCTCCTATCCTCTGCACTGTGATGCTGGGGTAGGGGCTCCAAAACCAGATGTCTGCTTTTTCAACTCCATGTTTGGCTCTGCCCACTGGAGCAAGAGACAGGAAGGATAGAACAGGAAGTATAATTTGCTCCTTCCTGGTGGTTTCCTGTCTGCTTACAGTTCCATTGCGGGTTACTCCAATAACATTTCTTCAATCCAGGAACTACTGTTTCTTCCACTGAATCAGTGGATGAAACGAATTTGAAGTTTTTCTTACACTTAGTTCAGCATCATTCCATCTCCTCTGAGCCAATGGCACCAGCTCGATAGTGTCCCCTCCTCAGAGGTCTGTGTCCAGGCCAAAGGATCCCTCCTCTGAACTCAAACATACTAGCACTAGCCAAAAGCACATCCTCTTCAGAGGTCTGTTTTGACTCTACAGAACCTGTTATGGGCTAAATTGTGCCTCCCCTGAAAATTTCATATGTTGAAGCCTGACCTCCTCCCAGTACTTCAGAATGTGACTTGATTTAGAAATAGGGTCATTATGGAGGCAATTAGTTAAGATAAGGTCATTAAGATGGGTCTAATCTAATATGACTCGTGTCCTTATAAAAAGAAGAAATTTGAACACTAAGATGTACACAGACAGAGCGCCATGTGAAGATGAAGGCATATATTGGGGTGATGTTTCTACAAGCCAAAGAATACCAAAGATGGTCAGCAAATCACCAGAAGCTAGGGGAAAGTTCTGGAACAGAGTTTCCCTTGTAGACTTCAGAAGGAACAAACCCTACTGACATCTTGATCTTGGACTTCCAGACTCCAGAATTGAGACAAAGTAAATTTCTGTTGTTCAAGTCACCCAGTCTGTGGTGCTCTATTATGTTGGTCCTTGCAGACTAACACAGGACCTTTCCTCCCAACTTCTAAAGTTAACTATTCCAAACTTTGCCTCTTATTACCCTAATCCTGGGGGTGGTAGATGCTTCTTGAATTTACCCTCTCCACAATATCTTTTGTTCTCTTTTTATCCTGAGAGTTACATACTTAACTTTATGCCAAACTAAAGATTATTTATTTTAAATTCCAAGGTTCAAATACCTTGTATACTTTCTACCTCCTGACTGTAACTTGGCTGGTATACCTAGTTTTCATATAAAGGAACTAAGCATAGGGGGTTAAACAACACACCTAAAGGCAAAGAGCCACTGAGTAGCAAAGCTGGGTTAGTATGGCTTTAGAAGGTCTTTCACTAAATGGCCTTGTTAGGTGAAAATTTAAGCCCTTAAGCCCCCTGTGGCCATTGTACCAACTTTAAAGAAGCCAATAATGAAGGCTGGTTGATCTGCACTGAATGAATCATTTGTCTACTTTTTCATATTTTTTGAAGATTTTATTTACTTATCTGACAGAGAGAGAGACAGCAAGAGAAGGAACAGAAGCAGGGAGAGTGGAAGAGGGAGAAGCAGGCTTCCCTCTGGGCAGGGAGCCCAATGTGGGGCCCGATCCCAGAACCCTGGGATCACGACCTGAGCCAAACACAGATGCTTAATTACTGAGCCTCCCAGGTGCCCCCATTTGTCTACTTCTGAGGGTCTGATTTATGATGGTCATCAATGTGTGATACAAAATCTTAATTCTTTGTGCCCACTCCCCAGCTACATGTCTCTGCTGCAGACCTGCTTGTCTTTGATCTTACCTTTCTTCTCCTTCCATACCCCTTACCAGTCATGAAACAATTTGTCACCTCCCAGAAAACTACATATTCCCACTTCGGGCTTCTTCTCCTTTCACATAAAGTGGATGACCAGGTGCACCACTTACAACTTTGCCCACTAAAAAGATTTCCTCTCTACTGTCTTCAGGGCCACACCTGATGTGATTGCAATGTAGCCATTATCCATTTTCAGCTCACTGTCTCATACCAAGCTGGACATCTATAATAGAGTTCAGACTTTTTCCTCTTTCTTCTGCTGGTCATAGAGGATCCCCATCAGCCATATGTAGGAGCTGAGGGGAGGATGTAGACAACTGTAGTTGATGACATGTAGGTCTGGGCTACTTGCTCATGAGGTTCTTATGCCCTCTGGTCCCAGCTTGGGCTCCAACCTAGATGTACATTCTCTATCCAATGATGGGTCTTACTTTAGAACTAGATTTCTTAAAAAACATTTGCCGCCCTTGTTTCACATGTAATAGAGAAGCATCACTGTTCTTTCTTTTGGGGAATTACATCTAAATCCTGGTAACCACTAAAAGGCATTGGGTACACCTGATATTATGATTTGGTGAGCCTGATAAACCAAACTAATAATGGGAAGTTGTCCCATGGTCAAGTGCTCCATCTCTAACAGAGCCTCATGACATTTCAGGAAATTTTTTTCTCAAAATGTGTGTAACTCACTGCTATTTCAGGATTCCAGAGCTGACATTCTGACTGCCCCACTGGGATTTTACACAAATTCACACAGCACTCAGCCCTACAGGTGCCACTGACATCATAGTGTTACCATATTGCATGGTCCCAATGGCAGAACTGATCGCAGCCTCACCCACTATAGAGTCCTTTCCTGCTCCAGGCTTCACTTAAAGTTGACAGCCTTTCATGTTAGTTGATACATGGGCAAGAGAACATCCTAGGTGTGTAATGTGGTCAACAGAACTCTAAGAGGCTGACCAGGCTGACTTGCGGTATGGATGCAAGATATAACACTTTATCTGCTACTTTGGAGGGGACATCTAAACACCATCTTGACCACTGGACTCATAAAAACCTTACTCAAATAGCATCCCTCTGAATTTTAGTATGATTTTCCCCCCACTTTTGGAAGTACACATATCTTACCAACACCTCCAAAATAGTAGTCACGGTTTGCTTGTCCTGTTCAATCAGTTTGATGTCATCAATTTGATGAATTAATGTAACATCTTATAAGATGTCCAGTGATCCAAACATAGAGGGCTGGATGACTGACATAGAAGGCAGGAAATCTGGGATAGTCCTGGGGAAAAAAATTATAAAGAATGGTATTGTCTGTTTCACATGAATAAAAATGCTTCTGAGAGTTGTTTCTGATAGAAACAGAAAGGAGAATATCCACAAGATAGTAGAATCTGCTCTAGCAACAATAGCACATCTAGCCTCCAACCTGGTATTTGCAAATGGAATTATTACTTCCTTGAACTTGGTAGTCTACACAGATGCAGAAAAGATAGGAAATTGGTACAAATTCATATGGAAAATTGCAGGGTCAGAAATGGACACCAAATCCCACTTTGAGACATTGTTCTTTCCAATATGTGAAAATTTATAGCCAGCAATTATTTGATTAAAAAAGGCATACTTATAGATAATAATGTCTTAACACTATTCCTCTTTTCCATCCTTGGTTTGGGGTTTTCTTTTATATCCTACTGAAAGGATTTCTTCATTGGGACTTCCTACCAGACTGGTTCCTGGAGTTTTCTCCTTGCCTTTTTAATGGGAACACCTATCATGTACACTTCTGGTCATGAAGTTGCCTTGATGAAAATTACATGAAAATATCATGAAGTCAAAAAACAGTATGTTTACATAGAACACTTTTAACATTTTAAAAAATAACTATTCCTAGAACTTACTCTCTCAACATGGGCTACTTGAGCCAACCCCATTCTTTCTGATAACTCTAATCCAATAAGGTCAGGATACTGAGTTGTCATTTGATACCAATTATAAATTTAAAAAAGGAGAAATGACACAAATTTAGATCAGGTGACTTCTGGCATCAGGTTAGAGCCAACCCTGAGGCAGTTTGAGCCTCTACATTTGCCAAAAGGACCCATAGCCTTTATCTCCTGGCAGCCTTGATTAAATAGAGGCCATGAGGGATGTTAGAGTCATCTTAAACTCTCATCCCCCTTTTTCTATCATGTTTCACAGACTACTTCCTGTCACCCAATTGCCTCCTCCTTTCCTTCTGCCAACGGGAAAATTATTAGGTGCCGGCACATTCAATAGATTGTTATTCATTTGCACTTGAAAATGTTCATTTACTGTAATAGGCTCATTATTCTAGGAATGTAATTGGAACCCAGACTGTTATGACCTCAGGAAATAGAACATAACAAAGCTATGCAGAAATATTACCTTTGCCCCAAAGCAGGGCAGCCCTTTCCTTGGGGAAAATGGAGGAATCCATCATCCCACCTTCCTATTCTCTCACAAAATCACAGATGGTTGGGTCTTTGGGAACTGTGAAGGACTTCTAATCAAAAATCCTTAATTGACCCATGGGAAAATTGAATTCTATGAACTTAAAAAAGGAGAACTTTTATGTCTTGGAGAATTTTTTCTGATGATGATTAAAATTTGGAGTAGCCAAGAACTAGGCAAGAAAGACTGTGTGTACTTAGATTTGTATAGCAACATGCAACACAAAATTGGGTGGACTTATCTTGTAACTTGATATGAAGATAAGCACTGAAAGCACTTAAAAAGTGAAGAAAAACAGAGGGAGGGGTAAAAGTTAAAACCCATTTTAATGGCCCATGTAAAATGAGGGGATTTGACAAGATGACAGCTCTCACATTTTATTTCATGATGTCTATTATGTGTGTAAAAATTATTAATAAAATGGAATTTAATATAGATATAATGCACTGTACACCATCCAAATAGCTGATGCAGGAATCTGGTTTGATATTAATGATTTAGACTGGAAACTGTTCAACATATGGGCTTAAAATAATTAGAAATGTTATCCCCTTCAGTGTGAGCAATGCTTAGACTAATCTGAGACCTTATTTTTAAGCCTCAGAATAGATGTATTCCAGAGACCTCATTTGAGTTTGGTTTCCCTTTTTGGAGTAAGGTTTTATGGCCTCATGTGGCTATATAAGAAGGACATCATTATACGCACACACACATACATATGAGCCATGTTTGAAATTTTTAATTTCAGGCTCTGAACAAAGAAACTATTTTGTAGTATAATAAGACATATTTACTAGTATTTAAATGGCAGGCTTATTGTAAGTTTTACAACATTAAAAATGCAATGGTATTTTTTAGACCCAAAATAAATTATAGTGCTTAACTTTTCTCAGTTGTGTTAAAAACACAGAGCCAAGACCAACAAATCCAATAGAAAAATGGGCAAAGGATAGGAACAGACAATCCACAGAAAAGAAAAAATAATTGTCTCTTATAAATATGAAAAGATGTTCACTGTACTAGGTGCAAATTAAAATCTATTGAGATGTCACATTTTAATCAACCACACTGGCAAAAATCCAAAAGTTGTTAATACTTCCCATTGGTGAAGCTGCAGGGAAACAGGCCTTCCCATACATTGCTGATGGGAGAGTAAATTGCTACAAACTCAATGACCAGCTATTTGGCAATAACTATCAAAATTATAAATTCATATTACACTTTACCTCATTAATTTCCTCTAATTTTATCCTACAGATATACTTGCACATATGCAAAATGATATTTACAAGGTTTTCCATTGCAGCATTGTTTATAATAACAAAAAATTGGAAACACTCCAAATTTCCATTTACTAGTGGGACCATTTACTAATGAGAATATTTAAATAAAATATGGAACATGCAGTTATTTGGGAAAAAAATGAGGAGGTTTTCTATATGCTGATATGGAAAAATCTCCAGATAAATAATTTTGTGAAAGAACAAGTGAACCCAGCAATTGCACTACTGTGTATTTACCCTAAAGATACAAATGTAGTGAGTGATCCGAAGGGGCATGTGCACCCTGATGTTTATAACAGCAATGTCCACAATAGCCAAACTATGGAAAGAACCTAGACATCCATCGACAGATGAATGGATAAGAAGATGTAATGTACATATATACAATGGAATATTATATTATGCAGCCATCAAAAAATGAAATCTTGTCATTTGCAACAACATGGATGGAACTAGAGGGTATTATGCTAACTGAAATAAGTCAATCAGAGAAAAACAATTATCATATGATCTCACTGGTCTGAGGAATTTGAGAAACAAGACAGAGGATCATAGAAGGGAGGGAATATGAAACAAGACAAAACTGGAGAGGGAGGCAAACCATGAGAGACTTAATCTCAGGAAACAAACTGAGGGTTACTGGAGGGGAGGAAGGTGGGAAGGATGGGGTGGCTGGGTGATGGACATTGGGGAGGGTGTATGCTATGGTGAGCCCTGCTAACTGTGTAAGACTGATGAATCACGGACCTGTACCCCGACACAAATAATACATTATATGTTAATAAAAAAAAAAAAAGAGAAAGAACAGGTGAAAAAGCTGAATGTATAGTATGTTCTTTTCCTGTAGGAATAGAAGGAGAAAGAAGAATATATATTTGTGTTTGTTAATATTTATAATTAAAAACTCTGGGTATGCCTGAGTGGCTTAGTCGGTTAGGCTGCTGCCATCAGCTCAGATCATGAACCCAGGGTCCTGGCATCAAGTCGCGCATCGGGCTCCTTGTTCGGAAGGGAGTCTTCTCTCTCCGCCTCTGCCTGCCACTCTGCCTACTTGTGCACTCTCTCTCTCTGACAAATAAGTAAATAAATAAAATCTTTAAAAAAAACTCTGAAAAGATGCACAAGAAACTAAAGTTTTATGGGGAATGGGATGGGTAGCAAAAAATCATAGGAGGAAGACTTTTTACTATATATCTTTTCATTTCTTTTTATTTTCTTCCATTTTATCAAGATATAATTTGACATATAACATTGTGTAAGTCTAAGATATACATTGAAATATGTATATATTGTAAAATGATTACCACAATAAGGTTACTTATCACATCCATCCCCTCCCACAGTTACAATTTTTTGTTGTGTATGTGGTGAGAACTTTTAAAATCTACTCTTGGCAACATTCAAGTATACAAACACAGTATTGTTCATTATAGTCACTATGCTGTACATTACATCCCCAGAACTCGTTCCTCTTACAGCTGGAATTTTGTACCCTTTGAGCTCTCTCACCTGTTCTTCCACACCACACCCCCTCCCCCACCTCTGGCAGCCACCAATCTGTTTTTGGTTTCTAAGTGTTTGGTTTTTTTGTTTTGTTTTGTTTTGTTTTGTTTCTTTAGATTCCACTTATGTTTGAGATCATATAGTATTTGCCTTTCTCTGTCTGGGAATAATACATAATGCCCTCAAGCTTTATTCATATGGTCACAAATGACAGGGTTTCTTTTTTTTTATGGCTGAATAATATACCGTGTGTGTGTGTGTGTGTGTGTGTGTGTGTGTGTGTGTGTATGCATTTCTTACCACATTTTTTACATTATTTTTTACTACTTACCATTCATTCATCAGTGAACACTTGGGTTGTTTCCAATCTGTGAATATTATAAATAATGCTGCAATGAACATGTGCACACAGGTAACTCTTCAAGATGGTGATTTCATTTCCTTCAGATATATGTCCAGAATGAGACTGTCAGATCATATAAAAATTATGTTTTCAATTTTTGAGGAACCCCCATACTGTTTTCCACAGTGACTATACCAACTTACATTCCCACCAACAGTGCACAGAGTTCCCTTTTCTCCACATCCTTGCCAGCATTTTTTATCTCTTGTCTTTTTTTACCTATTCTAACAGGTGTGAGATGTTATTTCCTTGTGTCTTTGAATTGTATTTCCCTGAGCACTTTTCCATGTAGCAGTTGGTCATTTGAATATCATCTTCAGAAAAAAGGCCCTTTGCCCAGTTTTTAATTGAATTTCTTGTTTTATTGCTTTTCATTTACATGAGTTCCTTATATTTTTTGGATATTGACCCCTTATCAGGTATGTGGTTTGCAAATATTTTCTTCTACTCCATAGGTTGCCTTTTCATTTTGTGCAGAAGTTTTTGGTTTGATGTCATCCACTTATTTAATTTTCTTTTGTTGCTAAATATTTTCATTTCTTTGATTTTGAAAACTACGTGAATTTGTTATTAATCAAAATGATTATATTAAGGAGTCACTTATTAAAAAAATCAAAGTTCTGGGTACATGTTTCATTTGGTTCCATTTTTTTAATTTTAGCAAACATGTTTTTTAA
The DNA here is from genome assembly GCA_003697995.1 of Taxidea taxus jeffersonii. Classification (NCBI taxonomy): domain Eukaryota; kingdom Metazoa; phylum Chordata; class Mammalia; order Carnivora; family Mustelidae; genus Taxidea; species Taxidea taxus. Next base: position 41,828 of record ML109246.1, read on the forward strand.
GTTTTAGTTTTAATTTCAGTTAGTTAACATACAGTGTTATATTAGTTTCAAGTGTACAATATAGGGATTCAACAATTCCATACATCATCCAGTGCTCATCACAAGTGCCCTTCTTAATCCCCATCGTCTATTTCACCCATCCCCCCACCTGCCTCGCCTCTGGTAACCATCAGCTTGTTCTCTATAATTGAGTCTTTTTCTTGATTTCTCTCTCTTTTTTCCCTTTGTTGGTTCCTCTTGTTTCCTTAATTCCACGTATGAGTGAAATTATGTGCTATTTGTCTTTTTCTGACTGACTTATGTCCCTAGCTTCATCCATGTTATTGCAAATGACAAGATTTCATTCTTTTATGACTGAATAATTTACTGTGTGTATATATATATATATATATACACATATATATCACATCTTCATCCATTCATTCATTGACGGACATTTGGGCTGCTTCCATTATTTGGCTATGGTAAATAACATTGCTATAAATATAGTGGTGCACGTATCCCTTTAGATTCATGTTTTTGTATTTTGGGGGTAAATATCCAGTAGTACAATTGCTAGATCATAGGGTGGTTCTACTTTTGACTTTGTGTTAACCTCCATACTGTTTTCCCAGAGTGGCTACACTAGTTTGCATTCCCACCAACAGTGCATGGGGTTCCCTTTCCTCCACATCCTTGCCAATACCTGTTGTTTCATGTGTTGTTGATTTTAGCCATTCTGACAGGTGTGAGGTGATATCTCATTGTAGTTTTGATTTGCATTTCCCTGATGGTAAGTGATAATGAACATCTTTTAATGTGTCTGTTGCCCGTCTGTATGTCTTCTGTGGAGAAATGTCTATTCATGTCTTCTGTCCATCTTTTAACTGGATTATTTGCTTATTTTCTTTATATGTTTTGGATACTAACCCTTTAACGAATACGTGATTGGCAAATATCTTCTCCCATTCCATATGTTGCCTTTTAGTTCTTGTTGACTGCTTCTTTTGCTGTGCAAAAGCTTATTATTTTGATGAAGTTCCACTGGTTTATTTTTGTTCTTGTTTTCCTTGCTTCAGGAGACATATCTAGAAAGAAGTTGCTATAGCCAATTTAAAAGAAGTTACCGCCTGTGTTCTTTTCTAGAATTTTTATAATTTCTGGTCTCACATTTAATCTTTAATCCATTTTGAATTTATTTTTGTGTATGGTATAGTAAAGTGTTCCAGCTTCTTTCTTTTATATGTTGCTGTCCAGTTTTCCCAACACCATTTGTTGAAGAGATTGTGTTTTTCCCATTGAATATTCTTTTTTGCTTTGTTGAAGATTAATTGACCATATAGTTGTGGGATTATTTCTGGGATTTCTATTCTGTTTCATTGACCTATCTGTCTATTTTTGTGCTAGTACCATACATTTTGATTACTACAACTTTTTAATATAACCTGAGGTCTGGAATTGTGATGCCTGTAGCTTTGCTTCTCTTTTTCACGATTGCCTTGCATATTCTGGACCTTTTGTGGTTCCATACAAATTTTAGGGTTGTTTGTTCTGATTCTCTAACAAATACTACTGATATTTTGATAGAATTGCATTAAATGTGAGATAACTTTGAAAATATTTATCAATATTTTTCTTCCAATCCATGAGCATGGAATATTCTATTTCTTTGTGTCATCTTCAATTTTTTTCATCAGAGTACAGGTCTTTCACCTCTTTGGTTAGGTTTATTCCGACATCCCTTATATCAGGTACAATTGTAAATGGGATTGTTTTCTTAATTTCTTTTTCTGGTGTTTCATTATTGATGTACAAAAATGCAACAATTTCTGCATGTTGATTTTTGTATCCTGCAACTTTATTGAATTCATTTATCAGTTCTAGAAGTTTTTGGTGGAGTCGTTCATTATCCACTTCTGTATATAGTACCGTGTCATCAGCAAATAGTGAGTTTTACTTCTTCCTTACTGATTTGGAAGACTTTTACTTCTTTTTGTTGTCTGATTGCTACTGGTAGGACTTCCAGTACCATGTTGAATAAATGTGGTGAGAGTAGACATCCTTGCTTTTTTCCTGACCTTAGGGAAAAAGCTCTCAGTTTTTCCCCCTTGAGGATGTTAGCTGTGGGTTTTTCATAAATGGCCTTTATTATGTTGAGGTATTGTTCCCTCCAAACCTACCTTGTTGAGGGCTTTTATCATGAATGGATGTTGTTGTCAAATGCTTTTTTTTTTTTTGGAATAGTTAGAGAAGAATAGGTTTTAAGTCTTTTTTAAATGTTTGGTAGAACTGGCCATCTGTTCCTGTACTTTTGCTTGTTGGAAGTTTTACTATTATTATTATTTACTATTATTATTATTGATTCAATTTCTTTGCTGGTTATCATCTGTTCAGATTTTCCATTTCTTCTTGTTTCAGTTTTGGTAGTTTATATGTTTCTAGGAATTTATCTATTTCTTCTTGGTTGTCCAATTTTTTGGCATATTGTTTACATAATATTCTCCTATAATTGTTTGTATTTCTGTTGTTATTTTTCCCCTCTCTTATTTGTGGTTTTATTTATTTGAGTACTTCCTCTTTCTTTCTTGATAAGTCTGGCTAAAGATTTATTGATTTTATTGATTTTTTAATTGATTTGAAACCAGCTCCTAGTTTCATTGATCTGTTCTATTCTTCTACTTTCTGTGTCATTTATTTCTGCTCTAATCTTTATTATTTCCTTTGTTCTGCTGGTTTTAGGTTTTACTCATTGTTCTTCTTCTAGCTTCCTTTGGTGTAAGGTTAGGTTGTTTATTTGATATTTTTCTTGCTTCTTGAGGTAGACCTGTAGTGCTATAAGCTTCCTTCTTAGAACTGCTTTTACTTCAACCCAAAAGTTTTGGGCCATTGTGTTTTTATTTTCATTAGTTTCCATGTTTGTTTGTTTATTTGTTTGTTTCCTCTTTGATTTCCTGGTTGACCCATTCACTGGTAACATGTTATTTAATTTCCATGTATTTGTCTTTCCAGATTTTTTCTTGTGGTTGACTTCTAGTTTCATAACATTGTGGTCAGAAAAGATGCATGGTATAATTTTGATCTTTTTGAATTTGTTGAGGTTTCTTTTGTGGCCTCATATGTGATCTCTTCTGGAGAATGTTCCATGTGCACTTGAAAAGAATATGTATTCTTTTGTTTTAGGATGAAATGCTCTGAATATATCAGTTAAATCCAACTGGTTCAGTGTGTCCTTCAAAGTCATTGTTTCCCTGCTGATTTTCTGTGTAGATGATCTGTTCATTGATATAAATGGTGTGTTAAAGTCCCCTACTATCATTGTACTATTATTAATTAGTTCCTTTATGTTTGCTATAAATTGCTTTATATATTTGGTTGCTTTTATGTGGGGTGCATAAATATTTATGGTTGTTATATTTTCTAGTTGAATTGTCCCCTTTATTATCATATAGTGTCCTTCTGTGTCACTTGTTATCATCTTTGTTTTAAAATCTATTTTGCCCAATATAGGTATTGCTACTTTGGCTTTCATTTGACATCCATTTGCATAATAGATGTTTCTACATTCAATCTGCTGGTGTCTTTAGGTCTAAAATAAATCTTTTGTATGTAGCTTATAGATGGGCCTTTATTTTAAATCCTTTCTGTCACCTTATGTTTTTTGATTGGTATGTTTAGTTCATTTATATTCAAAGTGATTATTGATAGATATGCGTTAATTGTCATTTTATTATTTGTTTTGTGGTTGTTTCTGAAGACTTCCTCTGATCCTTTCTTTACTTTCTTTTATGGTTTGCTGGTGTTCTTTAGTGATATACATGGATTTCTTTCTCTTTATTCTTTGCATATTTATTAGTGGTTTTTGGTTTGTGCTTACCATTGGGTTTGTATATAACACCTTGTGCATATAGCAGTTTATATTAAGTTGATGGTTGCTTAAGTTTAAGTCATTCTTTACTCCTTTCCTTCCCCATGTTTTAAGTATATGGTGTCATATGTCAATCCTTTTGTGAGTTCCTTGATTGATTTTTTACAGAAATATTAATTTTTACTGCTTTTGTTTCTCCTAACTTCACACTGTTACTTTTGGTCTTTCCTTTCCACTCAAAGAGTCTCCTTAACTATTTCTTGTAGGGCTGGTTTAGTGGTCATGAACTCCTTTACTTTGTGTTTGTCTGGGAAACTCTTTATCTCTCCTTGTATTCTGAATGATAGATAGCCTTGCTGGATAGAGTATTGTTGGCTGCAGGTTTTTCCCAACCAACAGTTGAATATATCATGCCACTCTACAGCAAGGAAAGTTTCTGCTGAAAAATCCCCTGTTAGCCTTATGGATTTTTCTCTTCTTTTGTTTTCTGCTTTAAATTTTTAAAAATTCTGCTTTCTGTCTTCTTTTGTTTTGCTGATTTAAATTTTTTTCTTTATAACTATATTTTGCCAATTTAATTACAATATGTCTTGGTATTGGCCTTCTTTTGTTGATTTTGATAGGAGTTCTGTGTGCCTCCTGGATCTGAATGTCTATTTCCTTCCTCAGACTAGGGAAGTTTTTAGCTATGATTTCTTCAAATAAGTTTTCTGCCCCATTTTCTCTTCTTCTTCTGGGACTCCTATAATGTGTCACTGAGTTCCTTAGGGCTATTTTCATAATTTTCTTCTCTCTTCTGTTCAGCTTGATTACTTTCAATTACTCTGTCTTCTAGGTCATTAATTCATTCCTGTGCTTCTTCCAGCCTGCTGTTCATTCTATCAAGTATGTTTCTCATTTTGTTTATTGAGCCCTTTATCTCTGTCATGTTATTCCTTAACTCTGTGTTAAGGGCCTCATTCAAGTCTTCCACTCTTTTCTCATGTCCAGTGAGTATCCTTATGATAATTGATTTTTTTAAAAGATGTATTTATTTATTTATTTTAGAGAAAGAGCACAAGTGGGGGAAGCAGCAGAGGGAAAGAATCTCAAGTAGACTCACTGCTGAGAATGGAGCCCAATGGAGGGCTCAATTTCATGACCCTGAGATCATGACCTGAGCCAAAAACAAAGAGTCAGACACTTAAATGACCAAACCACATGGCACCCCTATGACTATTGCTTTAAATACTCTATCAGGCACGTTACTTGTATCTGTTTTCCTTAGATCTCTGGCCATGGCCTTGTCTTGCTCTTCATTTGGGATATTTTCTCTGTCTTCTCATTTTGTCTAAGTCTCTGTGCCTCTTTCTCTGTATTAGGAAAGTCAGCTATGTCTCCTGTTCTTAAGGGTAATGGCCTTAAGAAGAGGTCCTGTGGTGCTCTGCTGTGTAACGCCCCCTGTTCTCAAGGGCCTAGCACTTCTGGGAGTTTCTCCAATGTTGCTGAATGTGCCCTGCTGTTTTGTTGTGGATTCTTCAGTCCACTTGTCTGAAGAGGCTCTCCATGCCTGTTGTGGGCCTTGGCATGAATATGGAGAATTTTATCTAGGTGTGCTCTGGCTTTCTTGTAAAATGAGACTTGTTGCCACTACATCACCAGAACTGAGGCTCTCCAAACTCCCAAATTGGGAGACGCAGTTGAGTAGAGGATTGGGCTCATCTTCCAGGGGAAGAGGTCTGCCAGGCTGGGACTGAGGCAATCAATATTGGAAAGGAGAGTTCTGCTAAAGCATGGATGGGGTTGATGGGGTTTCATTTAAGCAAACTTGGCAGTGAGTGTTTATGCTGCCCTGGTTCCTGCAGGATGCCCTTCTTTGTGACTGCATCTCCTTCCCCACTTCAGAAGCCATGATCCATTTCTCCACCAAATTGCATCTCCTACCTTCTCTTTGATGTGGCCTTTTCCCTACCTTTCATTGTGGAGTTTGTTCTGCCAATCTTTTGGTCAGTTTGGGGGTATTTAAGATCACCTGATGGTTATCTAGTTGTATTCATGGGATGAGGCAAACCTAGTGTCCTCCTACTCCACTGTCATTTTCTAACCTTCTCATTTGGTTCAGTTTGAATTTATATTAAAATATAATTATAATCACCTAATAGAAAAATTAGCATGTATCTCATGGTGGTTGATTTTTTAAAAATGTTCTTTAAAAAATGCTTTTAATCCCTTATTTAGACCTAGTGTTAACAGTGATAGTTAGAATTAGCCAAGATATCATAATAGTTCCAATAAGAATAACATCATTACATAAATGTTTAAACAACATGCTAAATTTTTATTGCAACATTATTACAATAGTTTCCTAATGTGCTTCCAATTTGCCTTCCTTCAGTTCATTTTCAATCTAGTAGAAAAGAATCACCATACTAAAAGCATAAATAAGACCATGTCAGTTTTCTGCTCAAAACTCTCTAAAGGCTCCCTATCTTGCTCTTAGTAAACAAAAATCCTTGTAATGGTCTATTAGGTCTGATGAAAGTAGCTTTCCAACACTTCCTGTGTCAGATATCACTGTGCACCCCTCAAATATAAATACATTATTTGCCTGCCTTACAATACTGGAGAAGTCTTTGTAGATTTTCTCCTGGCACAGCTTGGTTAGCTGAAGACACTGCAGGAGAAAGGGGTTTCTCTTCTTGGTTGTGGTATTTGATCTTGCCCTCACAACTCAGCTACCAGTGTTGTGCAGAAGATGCAGAGATGCCCATCCTCCATTGTGTTTTTCTGGTATCACTTTGTAGGTCTTCTCCCTCATCTGAAATTTGTCAGTGAATTTCTCTGTTATCTATAAGACTGTGTCCTACCTTCTCAATGACATCTGAATCTGTGTCTTTGTTGGAGAAGGGGAAATATCATCTAAGTTTATCCCTTTCTTGGGTACTGTGACTCATCCCTATAGATGGTGGCACTCCTTATATCTACTATTTATATATTCTTTAGAGTTCTCTGTAAGTCTTAGCAAGTAATTCCCCTTACACTAGTTAATGATTTTGAAATTTCCCTGTTCAAAATAACTGTATTAAAATCAGTTAAATTTCTATACATTACCAATGAACATTCCAGAAAGGAAATAAAGAAAACATTCCCACTTATAATAACATCAAAAAATAAAATACTTAATAAGTTTAACATTAGAAATTAAAGATTGGTACACTGAAAGCTGCAAACATCATTGAAATAAATTAGAGAAGAGCAAAATAAATGAAAAGACATCCTGTGTTCATGGACTGGAAAACTTAATATGTTGACATTAGACTTATGACTTAAATTGTTAAAATGCCCTTTAAATAAAAGCAATCTACAGATTCAATGCAATTACTATAAAATGCCAATGGCGTTTTTTTGCAGAAATAGAAAAAAAATCCTAAAATTGATATGGAAGCTCAAGGGACCCCCAAAAGCCAAAATAATATTGAAAAATAACAAAATTGGAGACATCATACTTATTGATTTCAATACATATTACAAAGCCACAATAATCAAAACAGTGTGGTAATGGTATGAAGACAGACATATAGACCAATGGTATAGCATAGAGAGAACCCATAAATAAACCTTTCCACATATGGTCAAATGAGCTCAACATGAGTGCCAAGACAATGTAATGGGAAAACAAATAGTGTTAGGAAAATCATTTTAACAAATGGTGTTATGAGAATCAGATATCCACATGCAAAAGAATGAAGAAATGAGTGCTGCTTCTCAAATGCAACAGGGCCCTAAGTAGTAGGATAGGCAATCTCTTCCAGTTGACAAAAGCCATTACTAATATTACTTAGGCAAAAAAAAATTTGGAATCATCTATCTTCCTCATTCTGGTTGGGCTTTGACAGCTATCAAAAGAGAATGTCGATGTTTTGTGGGAATTCTGATGTGAAGTGCTCACTCTTTGTCCCCATCTGTAAGTTCTTCAGTGAAACCCCAACACAAAAAGAAATGATGGGGTCTGCTTTTTCCATGGGTGATCTCTATTGGCAAATATTAATTTAATGATCTGTTCTAGAACATTGCTGGGGACTGATTTCAAGCTTGCAGGTTAGTAATTTCCAAAATTCAGCCATTATACTTAAGTAAACAAACAGGACCTGTGCCCTCTCCTTTCCCGTGGTAACACTGTTTTCCATGAGTTAATTGATTCTCCATGAGTTAACATAACAAAATGACTCTTAAATCATATTTCCAAGTTTTTAAAATAAATAACCTGGATGTTCATCCATTCTTAATTTAATAGCTTGCTAAAATTTCTGAAATAAAATTTCTAATATGTAATATCCCATATAAAATACTAAAACATCTGTAATCCTCAATTATTTATGGTTTAGAAAACATTAGGTTATTTTCCCTATGGGTGCCAAGTAATCTAAACTCCAATAATCAACTCCAAAATACTCATTTTGCTTAAAATCCATAGTGAGCTGACTTATTCTTGGGCAATCTAGAATTTTTTGTGCTCTCGCCCTAATATTTGTGTGCCCTGATGAATCCTCACATTTTTCTATGAAACAGAAAGGTGAAAATAAGACTAAAATCAGCCAGTGGTACCTGGCCCTTCCTGACCACTGTCTGTCCTGTGCTAAGTGTTCTGAGATCCTATGTTGATACATGTCTGTCATATAAGAAAATTCAACCACCAGGTCCCAAGCCAAAGATGTATTAATATAAGTTATATTAGCAGTTATGACACATCATCTTTTCTTTTCCAAACTCCCTCCATTTGTGCTTTCAAAAGTTGGCTTTGTGCCTTTGCACAACATGTCAGGGCCAAGAAGTTGCTCTGAGCTCATCTGATCTGGAAAGATAAGATAACCTGTCAGATTTGGATTTTGCTGCCTTTATAAAATGTATGTGTAGGAATGAGTGGCACCGGTGAGAGTTTTAAGTAAAAAAAAAAAAAAAGGTGAAAGACTGAAGGGTGAAAAGTTGAACATGTCAAGTGGCAGGGTTTAAAGAGCTCATGCCTGGCGTTTGGCTCCTACCCAGTTCTGGGAGTTCTCACTGAAGAGTCCGAGGATTCAGTGGTGGTAATACAACAATGCCCTTCATTTCCAGAGGCTCTTAGTTGTGAAAGAGAAGGAGCTTGGGGGAGTTCCTCAGAAAGAGCATATGTCTTCAAGCAATCTGTCAGAAGACAAGAGAGAGAAGGTAGAAGGAGTGAGAACAGAGAGGAAAAGGAGGTTTAATGGAAAAAGGAAGGAAGAAAGAAAATGAAGTGAGTAATGTCTTCTAAGCCCTTTTATTTTGTTTTGTTTGTTGTGTTAAGGGAGGTTCAAATATGTGCAAATACAAAATATTTTTAAAAGGTAATTCTACCTTTGAAGACCTGGTGAAGGACACTTTTTTTATAGCAGGAATTTTAGTTCTCCTATCATAAATCCAAAAGAATCAGGGTCTTGTATTTACTTGGCCTTGGTTGGTCTATGATTGCAGAAGAGTTGTGATATAACAGACAGAGCAAACACATATGCTCTAAAGCGGTAAGGGCATCGAGTTCAAAAAGAAACACACTTTACAATGATTGAGTTTGCAATCCCTAATAGTTATGAATATGCACTGTATAGCAAAGCACTAACATTCACAGAGTAAAACACATAGGAAATGCTAGAGAAATACACTGAGAGTAGAAGGTTCCATTCATTTTAGATCAAAATGGCAAATGCACACACACACTCACACACACACACATACACACACACACACACACACAGAAGATCTAAACAACAATGAAGTAATTACTATGTATCAAACTCTATAACCTAAAATCAGAAAATAGCTTTTTTTCCAAATGACTTAGTAATAGTCATAAAAATTTACTTTAGTCAGCCAGAAAGAAGACTTCAGTTCATACTTCTAAATTAAAATGTAAATATAACACTTTCTGATCATAATACAATAAAATGAGAAATTAATAATAGAAGTAGAAACCAGAAAACAAATAAACCTACTATCTATAAGTATTTTTAAAGCCTTGTTCTTCAGTCACTGAAAAAGAAAAATAGCAAAAATGTTTATAAGGCAACATATATCAGTCCTTTGAGGCACAATGAAAGCAGTGCCCAGAGGAAAACAGTAGCTTTAGATACTTATATTAATAAACAGAGAATATGGAAGATGATCAAATTCAAAATACAGAGCAAGAATGTGGAAACAGCAACAGAGTGAATTTAAGGAAAGCAGAAAGATGGAATTTGTACAAATAAAAATAAAGGATAAATTAAAAACCAGAAAGCAGTAATACCAATAATTGACCTATGTGGTGGTTTGGTAAAACTCAAATCAAAATACATTTGCGGGGAGAAATACAAATATGAAAAATTGGAAATGCAAGTGCAAATACAGAATAATTTTTTTAAATATTAAGCAACCTCTGCACTCAATGTGGGGCTCACACTCATGACCCTGAGATCAAGAGTTGGACACTCTACCAACTAAATCATCCAGGTGCCCCCAATTTTTTAAATTATAGGAAGCTGAGTTTAAAGCTTCATAAAAATAAATTGTATTAATTATCAAAAATACCCCAAAACTGAAAAATCCACTCATATCAGTTAACATAGAAGACAAAATTAATGCACATCTGTATCCTAAAATGCACCAAATCTGAGCAGTTTCACATATTTCTACCAAATCTATATAATCTGTTTTCAGAGCATTCATATTCTTTTTATACAAGTAGCATAACATTGATAGGAAATCTTCCCAAACATTATCACATAACAGAATAACTACAGGCCTGTTTCACATATGTGTACCAATGGAGAAACGTGACACAAAGCTGTACAAACAGGGCAAATGGCCTTGCTGAACCAGTGTGTCCTGGAGACACTGAGATAGCATCTGCAGTGAATGTGTGGTCCTTTGTTGTCCATCACACTCTATGGTACTGCCTGGGTCTCTGGCAGAACCAGAGCTGACCCTCCAGGGCAGGGATCCTGACTTCTGGGCTGAGGGGCTTATATGCCACATTACTAAGTAAGCATCCTTCCCTTGCCTGGTGTGATTGGGACCAAGATGCAATATCAGTACGGTGCAGTGGAACCTTGGCTTCAGTTCTAACCTGTCAAGGTTCATGAGCTAGAAAGAGGAAACATTAGACCCTCCTCTGGTGAGAAAGGAATTGGAGTTCAAACCTTGCAGCTAGAACTATATGAAGGAACAAGGTAACAACAAGATATGGCATATCAGCATTCAGGTTTGTGGAAATGCCAGCCCCTATGATCAGGAGGCAGGTTATGGGCCTTGCAGAACTGATGCCTTATACACTGTACTGTAGCTATTTTCCAGGCAGCTTGAAAGAGAAACTTTTTTTTTTTTCTAGAGGCTAGGTTTCTAGAGATCAATCTTGTAAAAATTAATTCTTACTTCTCAAATGGTAAATAGAATCCAAAAAAATATTGAAAGAATAATGTGCCACAACCAAGTACGTTTACCCCAAGAATTTAAGGATGGTTCAATAGTAGGAAATCTATTAATATTATTCACCACACAAAATGTCAAAAGAAAAAAATTATATGGTCTCTATGGAAAATTTTAAAATTGGTAAAATCCTAAACCCATTCTTGATTTTAAAAACAATAATTTAGGGGTTGCATGGGTGGCTCAGTCAGTTGAGCACCCGACTCTTGGTTTCCACTCAGGTCATTGTCTCAGGGAGATAAGAGCAAACCCTGCCTCAGGGTACATACTCAGTAGAGAGTCCACTTGAGATTTCCCTTCTCCCTCTCCCTCTGCCTCTCCCCCCACTCATTTTCTCTCTTTCTCTCTCAAGTAAATAAATAAATCTTAAAAAAATAATAATTTAGGAGGAGATGAATTCTTTGATAAGGAGATTCCTTTGTAAGAAGATGTAGAAACAATAGATGCCCTTTATCATCATTATTATTAAGAATTGTTCTATAGACATTGGAAATTCAATTAGATAAGATAAAGAAATAAAGAAAATTGTGAAATGGAAAGTATAATTATCATTTGCAGGTGATATTATTATTTTACTAGGAAACCTAACAGAGTTAATCTAAAATTATTATAAACAATAATAAAATTCAACAAAATGGCTGAGTAGAAAATTTCTATAATAAGCAGGTTTTAAAAATATGATGAAAGAAAAGACCTCATTTGTGAAAGTAATAAAAAATAGCAAAAATATAATGAATAAGAAATTTGCAGGACCTAAATGCTGCTGAAGGACAGAACAAAGATGTGAACAAATAAAAAGACATTTTCCCTAAATTAAACTATAAATTTAATATGGTCTCAATAAAAATACCAACAGGATACTTTGTACTAAATAAATTAATTTTTTAAATTAAGTGAAAAACAAGCATAGCCAAGAGTTTATAAGCAAGAACTAGCACAACGAGGGGTGCTTGGATGGCTCAGTCGGTTGAGCATCTGCCTTGGGCTCAGGTCATGATCCTGGGGTCTTGGGATCAAGCCCTGCATTGGGATCCCTGCTCAGCGGGGAGCCTGCTACTCCCTCTCCCACTGCCCTTGCTTGTGTTCTCTCTCTTGCTGTCTCTCTCTCTGTCAAATAAATAAATAAAATCTTTTTAAAAAATTAAAAAAGAATTATCATGACTTGACATTGAAACATATTAATTATAATATGTTTATAAAAATAAAAGTAAAATTCTGAACAACAATCTGGGGGAAACATTTGTAACTTGTACACAGGGATTAATTTCCCTAATGCATAAAGAGCTCCCACAAAACAATTAAAAAAGATCAAAAGACTGATGAAATATATAGATTAATAAAACAATAGAATATCCAAAAATAGAGCAAAAAAATTACAGAAATACAGTGTTTGGAAAATGTAGCACTTAGAATCAATGGAGAAAAGATGGATTATTCATTAACAGAGCAACTAGACAATTACTTGTTAAAACTATAGGGTTAAATAACTATCCTATACGTCATAGAAAAATTATTTTAGGCAAATTATAGGTTTAAATATGAAAAAATCATGTCAAAAATACTAGAAAAATGTAGAGAATAAATTTAAAAAAATCTCAGAAGAAGAAAGTCTTATTTAAATACCTCACAAACCCAGAAACCAAAAAAGAAAATATTGATAAATTTTATTAAATACAAAATGTTTATACCCAGAAAAAAAACCTTTCACAAACAAAATAAAAATTCTGAACAACAATCTGGGGGAAACATTTGTAACTCGTAACACAGGGATTAATTTCCCTAATGCATAAAGAGCTCCCACAAAACAATTAGAAAAGATTAACAGACCAATGAAAAAAACAGGCAAAGACTATTACTAAAAGAATTCTCCTAAAAGGGTGTATATGTGGCTCTTAAACATGCAAAAAGATACCTAATCTCATTCAAAGCAAGATAAGTGGTAATTAAAACTACACCAGGATTCAACATTTTGCTTACAAATGTGGCAAAGATAAAAATCATAGATAACACCCTGCTTGGTGAGCATGTAGGTGAAGAGAAATTCTCATATATTGCTGCTGTTAGTATCAATTCGTATAGACAGAGCTTCAGAGGAGGACATCTGGATATATCTGGGAAAGTTAGAAGTGCATAATCTTTTTGACTCAGCAATTCCATATCAGATATTTATTCTACACATAGAGTCAAGCATATGTAAAATTAAGCACATACAAAGATAATGGCAGATTGCTTGTAATAGCAAAATAATGTAACCAGCTCAAGGGAAGACTTTACCACTTAAAAAAGGCATCTGTCTGTGTACCGATATAAACCATCTTAGAAACATATCCTTAGGTTAAAAAAAAAAAAGGCAAGGTGCAGACAAATAATATGTCTGATGAGCTAACAATTTAGCACAAGAAGAGGAAAAGATGCATCTGTGGCCTATCTCTAGAACACTTCAAGTAACAAGCTGGTAGCAGAGCTTCTGGGTGGGGAAGCTGGGTGGCTGGAGGACAGCAGCAGTGGGAGAGACTTACTTTTCACTATAAATGTGTTTTTGTAGTGGATGAATATTTTAACAAATGGATACATTTCTTAAGAGAGAAAAGACCCAAGCATTTGCCTCTTTTGTTCTTTGTTCTCTGCTATGTCAATGAGGAAAAAGGGGATGGGAAAAAATGGGGGGAAAAATCCTATCCTTTAGCAGGGATGTTGGGAGAGGCAGTGTGGGAAGAGATGTCACAGGTGATGGGAAATATTGGGAGGGGTCAGTGGAAAACACATCCATTAATAACCAAAGATTCTCCTACTCTTCATGTACTTATTCAGAACTTTAAGTTTGCCACTATTGCATATACATCATTTTCTTTAGTGGTCACACAACCCTGTGTGTTCATTATTCACAGCACTTTCACTTGGAGCAGAGAGGCCTGAGGTGAGCTGTGGCAGGTGTCTGTGGCCGGCCCACCCTGTCTCTCTCTCTCCTCCAGCACAGCGTTTTGCGTAAGTTGTTATGCATGGAAGGAGCCTAGGAGGAGAGACACAAATGAGAGATGCGCATAATGAGGCTAAATGAGACTGATAGCCTGGTGCCTACTCCTGTCTGCTAGTTCATCCTCCAGGAGATGGACATCAGGAGACCAAGAGCACAGGGAGTGCAGCCTGAGAGGCCTGGGTGATGAGCAAGACCAGTGAGGTACGGACACTCTACAGAGCCAGAAACACTGCTCAGCCTTCACAGCCCAAGGGCTCAGAGAAGGCCGGGCTGAACCACCTCTGAGATGCTGTTGTGAACTGAATGTTTGTATCCCCCCAACAAATTCATGCGTCGAAGCCCTAACTGCTGGTGTAGCTGTAATAAGCATACCATTGTTTGCTTGCTCTTTGATTTATTACCCTTCACAAATATTACATTTTGTAGAAAATCAGGGTTTGTGGCAACCCTGAGACAAGAAGTTCTCTCAGAGCCATTCTTCCAATATCATTTGCCAACTTTGTGTCTCTGGGTTACATCTTGGTAATTCACACATTACTGCAAAGTCTTTCATTATTATTATATTTGTTATCATGATCTGTGATCAATGACCTTTGATGTCACTATTGTAATCATTTTGGGACACCATGAACTACATCCTCCTAAGAGTGAACTTAACTGATAAAGGTGCGTGTCTTCGACTGCTCCACTGACGCTCTCCCCCTCAGGCCGCCATAGTCACTGAGACATAGCAATATTGAAATTAGGCCAATGTATAACCCTGCAGCAGTCTCTACATGTTCAAGTGAAAGCAGGAGTCACAAACCTCTCATTTAAAATCAAAAGCTAGGGACGCCTGGGTGGCTCAGTTGGTTAAGCGGCTGCCTTCGGCTCAGGTCATGATCCCAGCGTCCTGGGATCGAGTCCCACATCGGGCTCCTTGCTCAGTAGGGAGCCTGCTTCTCCCTCTGCCTCTGCCTGCCAATCTGTCTACCTGTGCTCATTCTCTCTGACAAATAAATAAATAAAATCTTAAAAAAAATAAATAAATAAAATCAAAAGCTAGAAATGGTTAAGCTTAGTGAGGAAAAGCTGACAAGGGCCCAAAGTGAGGTGTCTTATACCAAATAGTTATAAAGTTGGGAATATAAAAGAAAAATTCTTGAGGGAAATTGAAAGCGATAGTCCAGTGAATGTATGAATGATAAGAAAGCAAAACAGTGCCCATAAATAAACCCATGTTTATATGGTCAATTAATTTATGACCAAGGAGGCAAGAATATACATTGGGGAAAAGAGTCTCTTCAATATATAGTGCTGGGTAAACAGGACAGCTATGTGCAAAAAAAAAAAATGACACTGGACCACTTTCTTATGACATACACAAAATTAAGCTCAAAATGGATTAAAAAACCGAAATATGAGAACTGAAACCATAAAACTCCAAGAAGAAAACATAGGCAGTGATTTCTTTGACATCGGCCGTAGAAACATTTTTCTAGTTGTGTCTCCTCAGGCAAAGTATCAAAAGCACAAATTAACTATTGGGATGATATCAAAACAAACAAAAAACAGCTTTTGTGTGCTTTAGTAAAGCAAAAAAGGCAACCCACCAAATGGAAAGAGATATTTGCAAATGACATATCTGATAGGAGGGTAACATCTACAATATTAAAAACATAAAACTCAACACCAGAAAACCCCAAATAATCCAATTAAAAATGGGGAGAGGACCTGAATAGATGTTTTTCCAGAGAAGATATACAGATGGCCAACAGACACATGAAAAGATGCTCAACGTCATTCATCATTAGGGAAATGTCAATCATAACCATAAGTTATCACCTTATACCTATCAAAATGGCTAGAACTTAAAAATAAATAAATAAATAACAAGTGTTGGAAAGGATATGGAGAAAAAAGATGCCTTGTGCACTATCAGTAGGAATGAAAATTGGTGTTAGCCACTCTGGAAAATAGTGTGAAAAGTCCTCAGAAAATTAAAAATAGAATTATGATATAATCTAGTAATTCTACTACTGGGTATTTATCCAAAGAAAATGGAAACACTAACTCAAAAAGATATATGCATCCATATGTTTATTGCAGCATTATTTATAATAGCTAATATATAAAGGCAACACAAGTGTCCATGATTAGATGACTGGATAAAGAAAACATCACACACACACACACACACACACACACACACACACAGAGGAATATTACTCAGCCACAAAAAATGAAATTTTACTATTTGCCACAACGTGGATGGACCTGGAAGGTATAATACTAAGTGATATAAGTCAGAAAAAGACAAATACCATATGATTTCACTCATATGTGGAATTTAAGAAACAAAATAAATCAACAGAGAAAAAAGAGATTAAAAAAATAAATACAGGGAATTGGTGGTTGGCAAAAGGAAGGTGGAATGGAGGTGGGCGACATAGATAAAGGGAATTAAGAATACACTTATTTTGATGAGCACTGAGTAACGTATAGAGTTGTTGAATCCTATTGACTCACATTACACGTGTGAAACTAATATAACACTGTTTGTTAATTATACATCAATTAAAAAAAGAAAAGCCAAACAGCCTTATTGTTGATGTGGAGAAAGTTTGAGTAGTCTGGATAGAAGATGAAACCAGCCACAAGATTCCCTTAAGCCAAAGCCTCATCCAAAATAAAGCCCAAACTCTCTTCAATTCTGTGAAGGCTGACAGAGGTGAAGAAGGTGCAGGAGGAAAATCTGAAGCCAGCAAAGATTGGTTCATGAGGTTTAAGGCAAGAAGCCATCTCCATGACATCAGAGCACAAGGTGAAGCAGCAAGTGCTAATAGAGAAGCTGCAGCAAATTATGCAGATCTAGCTAGGATAATTAATGAAAGTGGTTACACAGATTTCGTTGTAGATGAAACAGTCTTCTACTGGAAGAAGATGACATCTAGGACTTAACATGGCTAGAGGAGAGAAGTCAATGCCAACTTTTAAAGTTTCAGAGGACAGGCTGACTCTCTTAGGGGCTAATGCAGCTAGTGACTTGAATTCGAAGCCAGTGCTCATTTGCTATCCCAAAAATCCAAAGCCCTTAAGAGCCTTCAAGAATTATGCTAAATCTAGTCTCCCTGTACTCGATAAATGGGGCAACAAAGACTGGATGACAGTACATCTGTTTACAAAATGATGTACTTTTAGGGACGCCTGGGTGGCTCAGTTGGTTAAGCGGCTGCCTTCGGCTCAGGTCATGATCCCGGCGTCCTGGGATCGAGTCCCACATCGGGCTCCTTGCTCGGCAGGGAGCCTGCTTCTCCCTCTGCCTCTGCCTGCCTCTCTGTCTGCCTGTGCTCGCTCCTGCTCTCTCTCTGACGAATAAATAAA
>ML109246.1:59566-86723 GCA_003697995.1 Taxidea taxus jeffersonii
TTTTAGGGACGCCTGGGTGGCTCAGTTGGTTAAGCGGCTGCCTTCGGCTCAGGTCATGATCCCGGCGTCCTGGGATCGAGTCCCACATCGGGCTCCTTGCTCGGCAGGGAGCCTGCTTCTCCCTCTGCCTCTGCCTGCCTCTCTGTCTGCCTGTGCTCGCTCCTGCTCTCTCTCTGACAAATAAATAAATAAAATCTTTAAAAAAAATGATGTACTTTTAATATTTTACGCCTGCTGTTGAGAATTTCTACTCAGAAAAAAAGACTCCTATCAAAATATTTCCAATGGTTTATGTATATGTTGTTTGTTTATGTATATGTTGTTTTGTTTCATGCTGAACCACTGGAAAATACATCATAACCATCATGCTACTTTACCCTGAAGTACTTGCATGCATTTTTCCATGTAATCACAATAGCATTTTTGCACCTAAGAAGATTAGCAATAAATTTACAATACCATTTACTAAATAGTCCATTTACAAAATTCTCAAATTGTCCCAAAACACATTTCTATATCCACTTTTTTTTTCTTTACCTTTAATTTAGGCTCCAATCAAGTTTCATACATTTCATTCAGCTGCTTATCTCTTTTGTCTCTTTTCATCTGAAATAGTTCAATCTCTTCTTTCCATGTTTTTGTGGGGGTTTTTGTTTTGGAGGTTTTGTTTGTTTGTTTGTTCATTTGTTTGTTTGTTTTTCAAGTAGGCTCCACCCCTAGCATGGTGCCTAACGCAGGGCTTGAACTCATGACCCTGAGATCAAGGCCTGAGCTGAGATCAAATGTTGGTTGTTTAACCAACTGTGTCACCTAGGAACCTCATCCACATTTTTGAAGTTGTCTTGTAGAATATCTAGGCTTTTGTTATTGTTTACTTATGAGTAGAGGAAGTGTAGTATTTTCTGAAATATATTACTGGGCTTTTCCCCCCTTTGGCATTTTAGAATTTATCTGTCACAGGAATTGGGGCTCCTACAGAGGAAATTAAAAAAGAGTTAATATTCCACTTGTGATATCCAATATATATTTTTTCCAGTCCAGAGCAAAATCTAGATTTGTCAAGAGACATGAGGAATTTCTAACCTCCTTACCTATCCTTTTGATACATCATTGAACAAATCTAAAAGACCCAGCTCATAGTGTTTTTCCATGGGGTGGGGAAAACACGCAGAACTTCTAAACATGCGGAAGAGACCATGAGGCTAGCAAGCCAAAAGAAGAAGTAGGCACTTAGAGAAAGTGGAAGGCCAGCCCTAGAAACTAAAGAGGGAAAAGAAGGAGATTGGGTTGGAGTGATAGTTTTGGCCACCAAAGCCCTTTTCCTCCATCCTAAGGCTGCATGTTAGGGATGAGGGGCATGAGGAAAGGGACTTAGAAACATTTAAATAGATGAAGAGATTGTTGAGAGTAGAGAGAATCTGTCCTCACTCCACTGTTGGGCCTCTGAGACAAGTCCCCAGTGCCAACTCTAGGTCACTTGGTTCAACTGAAAGTCGTACCAAGTTGTGCCAGGTAAGATGAACAGACTAAGCATAGATGCCCTATTCTCTTTTGGCTCCCAGGGATGTTTATGGCCTCCAACAGTTCCCATGGACCCCACTGCATGAGGACGAAGGGGACTAAAGAACTGGCAAGAGAACTGGCTAGAAGTGGATTACTGTGGTGGAAGGAGAATGGCCCCTGGCTGAAGGTTGGAGTGTGGACTGCTTAGAGCTGACTGTTAGGGATCTGAAGCCAGAAGGAATATTGCAAACAAAGGAAAATAGCTAATGCTCCCGGAACAGTGGGAATCCTGCCTGGACCAAGGTAATGCCACAGACTCCATAGGTTCGAAGCCCTGATCTTCAGCCTTGGAGACCAGCAGTTCACCCAGTGAGCAGGCTGATGAAGACCACCCGGGAGAAGAGCCAAAAGGCAAGCAGCACAAGGACCCCACATGTGGGTGCAAACCTTCTCTGTCACTCTGGGACCATATAAACCCTTTCCCAAATACCCAGACAACATCCTGGAGAGACCAAGGGTAGGAATTTGAATCCTGAGCATTGACCCAAAAGCTACTTAGTTACCAAAAAAATAAAAATAAAAATAAAAATCCTATTTAACTTATCAGATTGAAATAAATTTAAATGGGAATTGGACAAAAGTTTGCTTTTTTTCCTCTGCCATCTATAAACGTCTCATAAGGAAGATCAAATCAGTAATAGAAAGAATGAAGAATATTTTCTTTGCATACCTGAATGCAGTCTTTTTTTATCATACTGACATATATGTTCACACATGTTAAGGAAATTATAAAAACAAAAAGAGACAAAAATTATCTTTAGTTTTTTCAACTTCCCATTTTTCGGCTCCTCATTCAGCCCCTTCACTTCTACCCGTGAGTGTTCCCACACTCTCATCCTGCCCCTTGAAGACCCCACTAAGTCAGACTTCAATAAGTGCTCTCCCAGCTTTCTTTTCTTACTAAGCCCCTGCTCCACTCACTCAGATAAGCAGCAATCCCCTCAGTGGCCAGAGGCATCTCTATCACAGAAGAGAGTGATATGACAAACCTGGTTGCTAACACCTATGATGTAGAATAAATGATTGACAGCTCCTTAATGTGTAATGTGGACAAAGATTCTTTGCAAAATAAAAGAAAATCCCTAGAGTTATAACCCAAAGAGGAAGTCTTTAGCAGGAGAATTTCAGAAGTCATGACTACTAGTTGGGTCCTCCAACCTACTAGTGCCCAGTGTCCAACAGTCCTATCTCAGTGATGGCTAGGTTAGCTCAGTTCCACACAGGAAGCAGATGGCAATTCAAAGGATTTAACTGGAGAACTTTTAAAGAAGAGATTCTTTCCAGAGGTTTGGACAGATTAAAGGGTAGTCAGGTACTCCAGGAATGACAATGGGAAACCACTCCTGCCTAAAGGGAGAGTGCTCTTCATGGAAGACAGGAAGATCCAAGACAGGCAGGAGCAGTGCTCCTGAGGGGAGACAAAGGCAGTAGGGAACCAGAGCAGGTGGATAACTTTCAACCACTTTTTGCCCCATCCTGTGATGTACCACTAGTGTTGTCCACTAGTCAAGCCCAGCTGGATGCCAGCCTCCCTGTGCACAGAGGCAGCTGAGAGGTGTGGAGAATAAATCCCAGGCTGTGGGGCCAGCAGAGAATAACCAGAATAGCCACCATCTGTATCTATGGCTCCTCTGACTCTCTTCTCAGGGTATGAATTAAAGCCCCTCAGAAGCTGAAGTATAGAGAGCTGGTACATTATTAACAAAACCACCTAAATTATCTCCAAAATTAAATTAAAAAAATTTTAAAAGCAAAAACCAGGAAGGCATTTTCTAAAGGGGTAATTATTTGGATACCACTGAAAACCAGTGTTCATTTGGTGTGTTCACAAAATACAAAATACACTCTAAGATAAATTCCATCATCTAGGAAATAGGATTGTTGTATTCCCTGCAGATAGCACAGGCATAAAGACAAAATGAAATTCTGTCTGTGAAAGTATTTGTAAAGAACTAGGCAAAAATAAGTTTATTATTATATTTATATGATGTATTATTATGTTATGTAATATATAAAAGGAAACATAGATTCAGAAGAAATTTTGTAATTTACTCTGTAATTTAAAAAATATTTATTAAGTAACTGCCACAGGTCGAGGCTCTAGAATGCATAAACTTAAAAAGTCTTAGCCCTGAAAGAACTTATACTCTAGTAAGTACAAGGGCCAGCAAATTGCAGTCCATGGGCACAATCCAAGCCATTGTTTGTTTATTTATAGCCTGTGAGTAAGACTAATTTTTAAAAATCAAAAGAAGAATAACCTTGCATGTAAAAATTAAAGGAAATGCAAATTTTTTTAAACAGACTCTTTTTTAAAAATTTTATTTATTTATTTGACAGAGATCACAAGTAGGCAGAGAGGCAGGCAGAGAGAGAGGAAGGGAAGCAGGCTCCCCGCTGAGCAGAGAGCCCGATGTGGGGCTCGATCCCAGGACCCTGAGATCATGACCTGAGCCGAAGGCAGAGGCTTAACCCACTGAGCCACCCAGGTGCCCCTGAAATGCAAATTTTAATAAAGTTTTATTGGCACATGGCCACACCATTTGTTTACACATTGACTATGGCGGCTTTGCACTAAAACCACAGAGCTGAGTTGTTGAGACAGAGACTGTGTAGCCTGCAAAGTCTAAAGTAGTTATTATCTGGCCTTTTACAGAAAAATATTTCTGATCCCTGGTCTAGCAGAAGATGGATCTACAAACAAATTCAGGCAAAAAGTAGGAAAAGATTTTATCTGCTTGTTGAAGCACCGGGGGCAGAGTGAGGGGAGACAGAGAGGATTTATGAAGGGTGCATGTTTAACCATTTAAGAGCAAATTGGTACTATCCATACAATAATGATGAATGTACCCATCACCATCAGCAGGACTTTCCCTAGAAATTGTTTTTCGAATGCTGATGGTAGATTTATACAGATCCCAACAAATGTCCTTTTCCCTGGGTGATCAATGCCAAGCACTTTTTAGACTGCTAGATTGACAGATTCCTGGGCATTTTAGAGATACTGTATCTGGCCATGGTATAACTGACTCACTCAGAAATTAAAGCCATGCCAACCTCAATTAAGTAATTAAATAATTAATTAAGTAATAATTAAAGCCCTATTGCCATTGTAGTTCCATCAACTCCACTAACACAGAGGCAGATGGGAATTTTGTGGTTGCAAATGATTCAAAGATTAAAAAATAATAATAAAACGATTGAGTTGAAATCCAGGATCCGTAAATGAAAGGATAATTGTGAGAAACTACAGCACTGACCGAAGGACAGAGCAAGAAGCTAAAATAAACCATCAAAGGGAGTCAAGAACAATAGGCCCTGATAAACAGCATGCCCCCAAGAGCAAGCTGCAAGGGAACATCTTAGGAAAAGAACACGCTGGAGCACATAGCCTCATGTGGCAGACTAATACAGAAATTCATTTCCTCTCTCCAATTCCAAATGTGAAATGATAGAACCAAGGGGACCATGCCACTGACTTATTAGAAGTAAGTTATTTTATGAGAACCTTTGACTCTGGTTGAGTGTCCCTCTTCCTTCTGCTTCCCTGCACATGTGAGGAGCCATGGTCTTGGACTCTGCGAATGATGGTTAACTAATTCAAGTTAGAAATAGCGTCCCCTGCTGGAATCTGGACGATCCCCAGCAGGGGATCCTTCCCAGAACAGCAGGAAGGCAGTGACTTGTGCAGAGAGGATGTGGAGTCACCCTGAGGGGTGTGAGTGGCAGCCCCCACAGCCCTGGCAGGCTCAATCATCAAAGACCCCGAGTATCTGGAAAACTCCCATCTTCTTCTTGAGCTCTGCCAGCCTTTCTGCAGAGGTGCCTGGGTACCTGGCAGAGGACTAAGTTCCTGGCCTCACAGCTGGCCAGCTAAGATGGGCTAGCCCCTGCCCCCCCCCCACACCAACTGTCAGGGGTCTTTTAACTCCATCTTTCCATGTCATATGATAACAAAGGGCTAAGGGCATCTTGGCACAGATCGCAACTTCATTTCTGTTTTCTGATGATATGTTCATTTTCATCCTCAGGATAAGTGTGTGTTACGCTGTTCAGGATTGACACCACTTCGCTGGGGGTGGTAAGGAAGACTTGCTCAAACGGGTCCTTGCCTAAAAGGAGCTGGCTATCTGGTAGCACATGGAGAGCTCTTCTATGGGATTGTACAGATTTACAATGCTTGCATTTCCTATAGCTTCACCGCAGTGTTATGGCCCAGTCATTTTATTCGACTTAACGGAGGAGAGAACTAAAGTCAAGGAAAGCAAGAAGTTTTAGCTAAAAAAGTGCCAGAGCCAGATCTTTACAGGCCAAGGCTGCATTATTACATTAGCGGAAGCTGCTTGGAGATGCAATGTTTAAAATCATTGACTGAACCCAACACATGCCAAAAGAGTTAATAGTAGAAGTATTTTTAAAACCTATCCCAAGAGAGCAAAATTCTTTCTTGAGGAGTAAGAACTAGATCGTGAATAAATGAAACATAATTCTGCTGATTTTGAAAGTGCATGTGTCTCTGCATACAGAGGTCAGATGTGGGTGGGGGGGGCATCTAGGTGGGTTTTGAGTGCCTACGTGTAAGTACACACGTGCACAAAGCGACCTACCAAGAAAATAGGGAGGAGAAGGAAGGAAAACAAGTTACACTAAGCATAGAATTCCATGGCTTAGGAATTCAGAGCAGACAGATTGGGGAGAACTTTTCAAAAAAGGAGAATCTTGAATCCTGAGGAATGGGGTTCAGAGCGGTGCAGCCTCTCCATCCATGTCAGAAAGGCCAATTCCTCATCTTGTCAGTTTTTCATATGTGTTCAGTTCAAGCATGAGGAATTTTTTAGAAGAAGCTGAAGCGATGGGTGTTTATAAATGTAGATCTAAATTGAGGGCACTATGGGTTATGGCATGAGTTTTATTTACAGTTTCCCTGTGACAGTTTTAATCCTATTGGTATTCCTTACATTATCCTTCAGAGAATTTTTATTCGTGGAAAACAGCAAATTGTTCATCTCTGAAACACTAGATAGTTTTGTGACTCCGAGACTATTAGGAAAATTATAAATGATAAGGAAACTCTGGGCCAAATTTTTACACGACTCTCCAAGAATTATATAGGATGGGAATCTGACCCTTTGAGAGTTAAAAATGTTTCTAAAGACAGAGAAGACTTGATGCACTAAAGCCAAAGTGCATTAAATCACATTGGTAGTGCAATTATCTCTCAGAAAAGATCCTTGGAGTTGAAGTTCAAGCCGGGGGTCAGGAAGATGGTTGGGGGAAACAGGGTCCCCCTTGTTAAAATAAAGCAATTAGTTTAATATATACTGTAGGGAAAGGAGAGAAGGGAAGGGAAATTCCCCTTGTCAACTGTTGAGCATTTAGAGTACCGCTTAGAGCAAAAGTAATAAGGCACTCTTCATGAAAAAAATTGGCCATCTACCATGTCTAAATGCAAACATGTGTGTTCTTTATTTCTTTAATTCATTTAAACTTCTGTTAACTGGGAATATTTTTATGTGCATTCCCAGTCGTTCCCTCTCTCACTCGAACAAAAATGTGTCAGGGGACAGGAACAGTGCCCATGCAAGTACATTTAGATACCATAAAATATTTAACAGCTCTTTTTTGTATGGTTAAGCCCCACCAAATGGCTAAACAAACTTTAATTTACAATTCACAGGCTGAAGTATTCAAAGGGCCATAATATTTTGCTGTCGCTAATTTATATCTCTTAGAGAGACATTAAATTTAAAGTGAGCCATTTAGAAGTTCCCAAACCCACATTCTTTTTTGTGAAATAAAGATCTTTGTTTTGAGGACTTTACATCCTTTGCCATAGAGAGGGAGCAACATTGCTTTGATAGTTTTAAAGGCCTTTGCTCCCGGTAAGTATTTTGAAAAATCAATCTTGAAAATAGGTGA
Source organism: Taxidea taxus jeffersonii (assembly GCA_003697995.1). Taxonomy (NCBI): domain Eukaryota; kingdom Metazoa; phylum Chordata; class Mammalia; order Carnivora; family Mustelidae; genus Taxidea; species Taxidea taxus. The sequence goes on from ML109246.1 coordinate 67,049, forward strand.
TTTTGACCCAACTAGGAGCCAGAGTTTGTTTGGATCTTATAAAAATAATGAAATAAATATGCTTCCAGAATGAAATACATGACAACTTAGGTGATTCTCAAGAATATTATTTCAGAGTTTTCAGCTAACCTGAATGCCTCTCCCAAAAGAGTATGATGTACTGTATGACTTCATTTATCTGGAGTTCTAGAACAGGTAAAATAATCTATATTGAAAAAAAAAAACACCCAGAATGGTACTTGTCTGGGTGAAAGGAGATCTGTTGGAAGAGAGGATAAAGGAAACTTCTTAAGGAGAAAGTAGTGTTTTATATCTTGTTATGGGGTTTGAGTTACACATTTATTTGCCAAAATCGAGCAAATATGCACTTAGATGTACATTTCACTTTATGTTAATTTTACTTCAAAAGACAAAACACATTGTAAACAAATAATGGAATTTTGGTTAATGATGTAGTAAAAGAGAAGTATATTGATGCCTGTAATTTACTCTGAAATTCATCCAACAACAACAACAAAAATAAGACAGATTGATGAATGAAGAGATAAAACAAGGAGGAGACTAGGAAATTAATAATGGTAGGATCTAGGTGGTGGGCATAGAGGTATTCCTGTAAAATCCTGCTAACCTTTTCATAATCACATGAGAGTTCCCATAATAACAAGTTGGGGAAAAGGTGAAAGGAGATACTATTAGCAATCAGGCCAGAAACACAGGCAGAGGTTGAAACTGGTTCAACCAAGCTCAGACAAATGGTCACCCCATGTAAAGGTGTTCTTGAGTTTTAATTGAAATACTCCTTTGGTCCACTTTCATGGAGCCAAGATATGTATGTGTTCTGGATCATCTTAAACAGTGTTAAAGTCCTTACAAATCTACTGAAAAGTCACACAGTTCCCCTCCTCTAACATGAAAGCTATAGAATTTGTGCAACAAAGAGCTCATATGAGAGCCAGTTCTGGGCTATAATATATGAGTGGATGTTGAGGAAGAGTGTCAAAGAAAGCTTTTTAATGCAGAAAGTCTCATTAGGCCTTCCCACTTCAGCCTTTTGTCCTTTTTCTTTCATTCATCTTCTTTCTTCCTCCTGGAATACAGTGCCTGGAGATGTGGCAGCCATCTTGCAGCCATGAAGATGAAAAATCCACACACCAAGGATGGCAGATTGGGAAGATAGATGGAGCCTGAATAATTAGCCCTGTGTCAGCTACACTAAGATTTCTTGTTACCCGACTCAAATAAATTCCTTATTTTAAAAAACATCTTCAGGTTTTCTATTACATTCAGTGAAGTGTATGATTAATATTCAGGGTATCTTAGATTAGCTCTTGAAAAGATTTTGCTTTAATTCACATTAACTTGAGCAATGAATACATTGTGCTGAAAACTTTGAATAGGAAGGAAGAAAGGGGAATTCCACACAATTAAAACAAACAGAAAGGGTCATGAAAGTATGGGAGACTGAGAGAAAATCAGTATGTCTTTCTGTTCTTCCACCATCCTTAACATTTTTGTATTGAATTTATTAAAAAAAAAAAAAAAGGACTGGCTTCATATGAAGAAAACCTGTCCCAGAAGTCATGATGCAGCAGAAATACAGAGGTTGCAGAAAAAAAAAAAAACAAGAGAAATTGTTCCCCAACAGCTAGCCCTAGGGTTATACCAGTTCTGTGTTTGAGTATGTATGAGGACCCCAGGTGATTCTTTACCCCACTTTCTAACAACTGCCCTCCATTCCCAGCAGACAGCTTTGCCTCAGAGCCAAAGCCCTGTGGGCTTTCAAATGCCAGGGGTCCAAGGGTAACTGCCATGAAATACCAGTCCAGGGACATCTTGGTGATAGTGGTGGGGAGTGAGTCCCAACTGAATAGAAGGGTGGGAGTCACCAGGATACAGTAAAGTAGGGGACCTGAGTTATGACACAGATATTGCTGCTACTTGCCAACATGTTTAAATAGCATAATAATTGGCACAGAATGAATTCACATGGCATGAAAACATAAAGGAGATACAGATCTGTACCTTTCTTATGTTTCCAGAAATGGCTGGCTTCCTGCCCACGGCCTGTGTAAAACTTTAATCTGCTAAATTTTTAGAAAGGATAATTTCACTTAGCATTGGTATGTAGGACAGTTTAGATAAGGCCTTTCAGCATTGGAGGCTCCGCATCTCCATGACATTCTGACACTGTTTAAGGAACCACCGTTGAGCAAGGCAGCAGCACGGAGCTGATAATGCAGGCAGCTAAGGACAAGAACATGAGCAGAAAACTGTTGGGCTGTGTCACTCCTGAGGTCCACATGGCCAATTTCACTGGACACTCGCTTATGACCAAACTTAAAAAATATTGTAAACATCTTTCAAAGCCAAGCCTTGCCCCAATCCAACAACTAACACGATGTGAGTGGCCTGTGAGTTTATAAATCTGGAAGTCACATTCAATCACTAGCAAGAAAGGGAGTTTACTTTCATGGCCAAACCTGTTTTCTGCTTATGACAGGATTTTTAAAAAATTGTTAGCGAAAATTGCAATGGCACAGATGGAAAATTCCTGGGCAAATAACTGACTGTTTCACTTTGTGGTGATTATTTTGCTCTCTTTTGTTTTTGAAAATAGTGGTTTTTTTTTTTAAATAAAAAAATTGCATTTTATATTATTAAAGTTCTCATCCTGTTTTGGCTACACACACAGTTTTAAAACAAGCCATTTTATTTCAAGGAGTATACCTATCTGAAACAGGCACAAGCAGACATGATCATAGTAATGTCTCTGATTTAATCTTTCCCACTATTATTATAGGAGCCTTTGATTCTCGTGGTTTGGGATATTTACACAACTGGCACTCTGGGCTCATGTGTGAGCAGCTTAGTGCAGCCTGATGCAAACATCTGGGCATTTGGGTCTTTGACAAAGTTTCCCCCTCAGCACTGGTGCCCAGCATCCTACAGACGGACCTTCAGTTACATATGTCATCCACATAACACGGACGCTTTGTCACCCTTCTTAGCAAGGTGTTAAATACAAAGAAACACTGTCTGACGTCCAAGATTTTAATTAAAAAACAATTTGAATATATTTTACTGGGGGCTCTTTAAATGCAAAAGGGGATTCTCTTAATTAAAAACAAACAAACATAAATACACATACAGAACTCTAGAAAGGCTCTTTTCCCAATTGTCCTTTTTCTTTTCATGTCTCAGCCCCATGTTGACTACTCCTAAAACCTCTAAAGTCTCTCCAAGTTCATAAGACAGACTCCTTTAAGTCCATCTAAATGGAAGCTTGCCTTTCTCTCTACCCATTTCTCCCTTTCTCGTCTCCTAAAATTTGCTGGGAATCAATGAACTCCACCTGCACTTTCTACTTCTGCTGCTCCACCGTTACTTTACCGCCACCCAGTAGGGGCTCTGAAGTAGAGTGGAGTTAGGCAAGGAGGAAGGAGGACTAATGGGGATACAGAGTCCACAGCTGAAGGGAATATATAAATAATCATAATGCCTTGTTAGACTCAGAAAAGCAAGGACTTTCCTTGGAAATAATCCACAGCCTACAGAAAATCTACTAGAAGTTGTGCAGGGTGTACCACAAGAGTGTGTGTGTGTGTGTGTGTGTGTGTGTGTGTGCTCACGCACACTCACACATGTGTGCTTGCCACTGGAATATACAGGACCCACCCAGAAAGGTTTACTCAGCAAGTAACTTAGGTATCAATTGCTTCATTTACTCTTCCGGTTTCTCCTGTGCCTGGAGCAGTCTAGATACATGATTAAAAACACAAAATTGAGTTATAAGACCCTTGGAGTATCATATTTTTAGTTTCTTATGACAGGGACAAATCCCTGCTTGTGTGTGAGAAATGCCAGCGTGGAGTGGGGGGGCATCGAGGGTCCCCCTTATTAAGCATTGGATATGGGTCAATTGCCCTCGGTTGACTCCGTCATATTTTGTCTCATTATGTGTGGTTGTGCGGCCAGCGGATCTCCGCTCTCCCAATCTTTCTGTCATTAATGATTGGCCTTCATTCTGGCAGGTTTTTGGCTTGAAACTGAATACTTCTGACAAGTTCTACAAAGACGAGAATTTAGCCAGAGGGCTCTTTTGTCAATTAAAACATTTTATCCCACGATTGCCATTAGGGGCTTTCCAGGGCTCACGAGATTCCTATTGCTGTCTGGATCTCAAGAATGAAGAGGAAAAATGTTAGACCTTCTGAAGTCATCCTTTCAACCATAGGCAAGGCAAATTCTTTCATATAACATTTAAATGCTTGCCCAAAAAGAAGACATACATGGAAAAAGGGCATTTTCCCAATTTCTCCATGAGTTATTGTCTAGTGACTTAGAATTATCTAGACAGCCAAAGCAAATATATCAGACCTAAGACACCATTTAAGGTTCGAATTGTCCAAATTGGCTGTCGAAGCAAGCTGCTAATTCAGAATGATTCTAATTCACAAGAAAATTATTGAAACTTCTGCTTTAGTTGTTGAAAGCTGGCCTCAAGTTTCTTAATATTGTATTATATGGAAAATGAGCAGACATGTTTCTGAAGCAAAATACACTTATTATTGTATAGGGGTAGCTTTTTCCAGCCTACTTCACAATTAATTGTTTTGTTTAAGACACCAGGCTTTGTTCTGGTGGTCATTTTTTGAAAAATTACTTGTTTTACTCAGGTCATATATCCTTTTTTGAAATGATTTAAAAACTTTAATAAACTGTAATCTGAAAACTCTCAGGATGTTCTGCCTGCTTTTCTGGGAAGAAGACACATAGATGAACCCAGGGCTGAGACTGAATTATGTTCCGAAAATCCAAAGGCCAAGAGGTCTGGTCACTCCTCAGAGCCAGAATGGCTGATTTACAATATCACCGAAGTCCCAATGGCTATGTGATCACTTCTTGCTTCCATTGCCTTTGTAAATTTCATGTAATTTAAGAATGTTAATGCAGATAGGGTATGAAGTGCTGGCAAATACTTGCAAATCAAGAAGCTCTACCCCAAACTCAAATTTCCTCTTGCTAAATGCCTCTGGATAGAAGTTAATATTCACCTCTAGCAAGCTAGGAAAATGATAGATTTGCTGACCTATTAGTTTTACTTACTAAATTTCCTCACAAAACTTCAGGTGTGTAATGTGAAAATATTTTGGTGAAAACAAACAGAAGTCATGAGGAACCATCGGAAAGGGACATGATACACCTGGCTGAATAAGTTTGGATTTCAAGATATTTCAACGCTCTCCTCAGACTTGGTGCTCTTCAAATCTGTGAGAATTTTTTTGCCACAGAAAGGTCCCAAGATAGGTCTAATTGTACAGAGCTAGCCACACACACACACACACACACACACACACACACACGGCAAGAGAAAAAGTAAGAAAGGGGATGAGTCACTAGAAAATTAGGAAATTATCACATACAGAAAGAATGCTCTTCTGTTTGTCCTTTCCTTAAAATGGTAGAAAAGGGGACATTAAGAGGTCTGGATGAATATTTTCAGAATTAATTTTGGCAGACTCAAATTTTATTAATGAGATTATAGACTATGACTTTTTAGCATATTCGGTTGGCTTTGTACTTCCAAGGATATTCTTAGCACAACAATTCCCCTATTTCTTATCCTGTTTAAATTAGAGCAAAGAGTGAGCCATAGTGACTGAGTTATACTCAGGGAATGAGCAGCCAGGCTGTTCATAGGCATGGTGGCCACAACAAAAGTCATTAGCAATTTCCTGCTCAGTTAAGAGTTTACTTATTATTTATCCTTTCACTCCAAAAAATATATAGAGCAAAACCAGAAACTGTCCCTGCCTGTGTGGGGACCAGACAGATTCAATGATCACACAAATATGCTTTAAAAGGAGAGCTTCAGGGACGCCTGGGTGGCTCAGTTGGTTAAGCAGCTGCCTTCGGCTCAGGTCATGATCCCAGCGTTCTGGGATCGAGTCCCACATCAGGCTCCTTGCTCGGCAGGGAGTCTGCTTCTCCCTCTGCCTGCTTCTGTCTGCCTGTGCTCATTTGCTCTCTCTCCCTCTCTCTCTGACAAATAAATAAATAAAATCTTTAAAAATAAATAAATAAAAGGAGAGCTTCAGGGAGCTCTGAGGTCTTCCAATTGAAGTCTTGACCCAATGGGGACATTGGGAAAGGACTACTGGAGGAAGCAGGGACTGGGCTGAAGTATGAAGGAGAAGGAGAGATGAGAGTCAATTAGGAAGGAAGGAACTGTCCAGGCAGAGAGTATATAAAGGAGGTTCATGTCAGCAGATCAGAGGCTGGGGTGGGGCTGCCATGGGGTGAGGACCTGCTGTGGACCTGCAGTACAATGGAATGCCAGGGAGAGAAGTGTGTGTGAGGCAGTCCCGGAAAGACAGGCCATGGCCGAGTCATGCCAGGATCTTGGAGACCACATGAAGAGCATGCTCTCTTAATGTCAGGGGAAAGGCAGTGATGTGGTTCAAGTTTCATTTTTAACCAGACCATTCTGGCTGCAGAGTGCCAAAGCAACCCAAGTGGGCCACAGAGGATGGGAATAGAAAAAACTGTTGCAAGTGGTCTGAAGGAAAGACTCGCATGGCCTAGATGGGAGAAATGGAGATACAGATGGGGAAGCAGTGGGTGTGAGGTGAGGAGGGGAAGAGCCAGAGATGGCTCCCTGGTTGCTGGTTTGCACTCTGGGAAGCTGGGGGTGCCATTCATCAGGATAATGAGCTGGCCAAGCACCAAGCTTTTGAGGGAAAATCTGACTTTTTTTTAGACCTCTCAAAAATTGAACTGCTCTGTGATACCTCAGAGGAAATGTGAAGTGGGCAGTGGGATACACAGGCCTGGGTCTCAGAGGGAGGCCCAGGCCAGAGGTAGACATGATGAGTTATATGACATGTTAAAGGTCAGGCATAAGCATAACTGGCATTACTAATCTATTTGCAAATACAATGCTGGGAGAAAAATTTAAAGTAATAAAAACATCTGGATACCTCTAACTGTTATCAATCACTCTCAAAACGGTTCTCCCTCTCCTTCCCTCCCCTCCAGGCTTGACTTCATTATAACTCCTCCAGGCCCTTCATCTTACAGTTGGGATTCTTCTGGGAAATCTATTTGCCTCTGGGTTTCACATGTTAGAATCATTGTCTTGCTCCCTGGCTGAGACAGCAAGGGCTCCTCATATCAGCAAAAGCTCTAGTATATGGTCTCTTCCACCTACTACTACTATGCCCCCAAGAACTTGAGCTACCCTCTACTCAGAAAATTTTTCTTACCTCTTTGAGTACTGGGCGCATGTTGAGCAAGAGAAAATTCTTAAAAGAGATACCATATTTGTTGAATAGCATAAAACCTGGAAATGTTCTTTTCCAATAAAATGACAGTTTTCCATGCTCTTGCCTAATGGGTGGTGAATAACTTAACTGCATGTCATTTATTATACATTTAACATTGCAAAAATTGCTCAGCGCTTCTGACACTTACAAAGACTATTCTGGAAAGAGTTAGACATTTTGAAATCTAAGTTTATTGAGTAATAAACATTTTTTCAAAAAAGCTTTAAAAGGGTTTTTAGATAAACAAAATTATAATTTAACTACCTTTTGATCAATCTGAATTTAATATGCATTATCCTGATATACTCAAAAGGAGTAGTTGTTACAGGGAGAGCTTAACCATCGTAAGACCTGGTTCTAGTTCTAGTTCTTCCTCTTTCTTTATTATGACCTTATGGAAGCCACTCAGTCTTTTTGGATGTCAGTGTCTTCATCTGTAAAATGGGAACATTAGTACTTGACTTCGAATGATGTTTTTTAAAAACTATATACTTATATAAACCCTTTTAACTTTGTCCATAAAATATATCATTTATTATTGTATGAATGTACAATATTATAACTAAAATTTTCAAAATAAACTTTTCCTGTAACTTTGCTAATGTCTATTTCTTCTTGAAAATGATTTATCAAAAATCCTTTTGTAACCGGCACTCTGATTTATGTGTCAATTTAACTGGGCTACAGGGTTCCCAGATATCTTATTAAACATTATTCCTGATGTATCTGTGAGAATGTTTCTGGTTGAGATTAACATTTAAAACAATAAACTGAGATAAGCAGATTGCCCTTCCCAATGTGGGTGGGCTTCATCCTATCCACTGAAGGGCTGAATAAAACAAAAAGTTTCAACAAGAGAGTATTCATTCTCTCTGCCTGACTGTCTTCAAGCTGGGACTCCAGTCTCTTCCTGCCTTCAGACTAGGACTTGAACCAGAATGTGCACCATCAGTTCTCCTGGTTCTCAGGCCTTTGGACTTGGACTAGAACTACATCACCAGCTCTCCTGGATCTCCAGCTTTTCAACCACAGGTCTTGGCTTGTTGGCTCCATAATCACACCAGCTAATTCCTTATAGTAAATTTCTCTCATATAGATAGATAGATGGATACATGCATACATACATATATACATATACGTATGGGTAGATGTATAGGTATAGATAGGTGGATAGATATCCTACTGTTTCTGTTTCTCTAGAGAAACCCAAAGAGGGTCCTCTAGAGAAGAAGGACATTCCTTCTTCTAGATGGATGTGGTTGGAGAGCCTGACGTGTTTTTGTAACATCATGTGGTTGAAAGAGTTCGATCTGTGGTGTCAAGGAGACAGGCATGTGGACTCTTAAACCCAGTGTCTTTGAACAAGATATCTAAACTCTGGGAGCCACACCTTCCTTACAGTAATCTAATCTCCTAAAATCTTACCAATAGAGGAAAGTGGCTAGTATATATCGGGCTTTCCATTAACACTAGTGCTTTTCTCATTTCTCCTCCTTCCCGCCCCCTCCAAAGCCTCTCCTAACCCGTGTGAGCATCATCCCTCAGAAAGAGCTGTTTCACAATGCTGGTGACCACCAGGGAGGGCAGCAGCCGGGAGTGGGCACTGCTGATGCATAAGCATTCTGACAGCAAACCACAATTTCTACACATAGTGCTGCTAAGTGCCCTTAGGGAGTTCACTAACCCTAAAAGGTTCCCAAGGCAATTCGAGAGCATAAAAACATGAAACATTAGAGTTATGTTTCAGAAAATAATTTCTAAATGTTTTTAACCCCCCAGAAATAATCCACTCTTGTTGCATGCCCTCCTTCCCCAGAGCAATGCCAATAGACCCACAGCAGCTGGGGGCTGCCATCCTACACCACCTAGCGCCCAGGCCTACAGCAGGGTGAAGTGGGGCGGGGGCAAAGCCATTGGCATGGCCCCCTTGTCTCATGCCTGCCAGGGTATCAATCACTTGTTTCCTTTCTCCTCTCTGGGAGGCTACATCATTTCTCTAGGAAGCCTTTTCCAGAGAGCAGAACAAGAGGCCTCTTCCATGAAATGCCCTTTCCAGTGTTGCTGGCTTAAATCCTGGCTCTTATGGCTCTGACCAAATGTAAGTATGTATGACCCAATGGACAGGTCGGTTATTTTTGGAAGGGCACTGCTGTTTACTTTGGAGAAAATTCACCATGCTAAAAGTGACAAATACTTTTCCCTTTGCTCACAGATAATTTCTTTGGGGCAATCTGGCAATAGCCAGATTTTTAGATGACTTTTTAAAGTACCAACATTGAGCCATAAGTGAGAACTGTGTTGGTATATTCCATAGTTTCCTCCAAGTAGGTCAGCTTGGAGGAAAGAAAGGAAGTTGCTAGCACCACTGGGAACACCAAGCTGTCCTCCTTCACAATATTATTGCAGGAAATGCAAAATCAAAGAGGACAAGACAGTGCAGACCCTCCTGATTTGGGGGGGGTGGTGGTGGTATGTGGAGATCACTAGTCCAAGCTCTCATTATTCCCCTGCCAGGGTTCCCAAATAGCTTGCCTTCATGGCTGACCTTCCCTTAGGGACATGACCCAGAATGGCATTCCTCCAAAAGGATTGCCCATGCATTTCAGTGTGTCACTATGATCTGTTGTCTCGATGTTCTCCCTGCTTTTCAGTAAAATATGAAAGCTATTTAATGGCTACAGAGTTTCATTTGGGAAGACGAAAAAGTTCTCAAGGTGGTTGCACAACAATATAAATGTAGTTAATGCTACTGAATTGTACTCTTAAAAATGGTTAGAATAGTAAATTTTGTGCTACCTGTGTTTTATAATGAAAGAAAGAGGGAAAGAAAGAAAGAAAGACAGACAAACAGGAAGGAAGGAAGGAGGATGGAAGAAAGGAAGGAAGGAAAGAGAGAAGAAGAAAGAAGGCAGGCAGGCAGGCAGAAAAACTTGTTAGATTATGATTGTCCCTATGCCATTGATGTAGAACCCAAAATATCTCAGTATCAGGAAGAAAAATGAAATGACAATCTTTCAGATCCCCTTGCGGTACCCCTGTCACCATTTACTGCACAGCAGTCTAATTTGATATCAAGTGTGTTTCTCTGCCATATACATATCCATGAAAATTGATCTCTCTGTGGATTTATCTCTATCTTGTTTCTAAACACGGAAATACTCACACGACCACAGTGGACACTGTGAAATGAGTCATCCACAGAGATGAAAAAATACGACAATAAGTATACACATCAAGGAATGGCGGGAATGTTTTGCAGATGGATGTAAGTAACGAAGCCTGGTGAGAAATGCTGTGCTTCTGGAGATGGTAGACATACTGCTCTCGGGCACTTTAGCACCATGTACGTCATTCAAACTTCTCAGGAGGCTGCTTAAACTTATTATATGCTGCTCAAAATCCTCCAGAAACCATTAGCTTATATTAAATGTAAAGCCACTAAATTCTTTCCTAATGACAGAGTCATTCAGAGTGGCTAGTTTGAAAGACGTACAGCTAACTTTCCACTAGGGACGTTTTATGGAGAAACTTGACCTGGGCGCTGCCTTCTTTAAGTGCCCCTCTCAATCACCCCAACGGGAGTTGTCTTGGGGCCGCTGGGAGAGAAAATCACACCAGTGAAAGGCAATGCTGTGCATTTTCCCTTGGCTCTGGAACTCTTAATTGCACCCCCAGAACTCGCTGTCTTGCATTTAGACTGTGGCCGCTTGAGACCGTCAATCACCACAGACAGCAACAGTCATATATTTCACTTATAAACCTCCTCTCATCTCAAAGTGTTTGGCAGTCACAGAGAAGTTTTATCAACTGCTTTTCCTTCGTGTAGCTTAAGAAATTCCTGAAGAAATGTTTGCTTCCTCACAGAACAGCACCAAGCAGGCAGTGAATACAAACATCATTTTCACCTATGCAATGGATCACGTGTTCACAGGCAATTTTTTTTTTAATGCTTTCTCATCTGAACTGCACAGCTAACAAGAACAGAGCAAATTATACATATTTGAGAGATGGAGGATGAGGATTTAACCTCTATCTTTTTTTTTAATTAACATATATTATTTGTGTCAGGGGTACGAGTCTGTGATTCATCAGACTTACACAGTTCACAGGGCTCACCATAGCACATACCCTCCCCCATGTCCATCACCCAGCCACCCCATCCCTCCCACCTTCCTCCCCTCCAGCAACCCTCAGTTCGTTTCATGAGATTAAGAGTTTCTTACGGTTTGTCTCCCTCTCTGGTTTCGTCTTGTTTCATTTTTCCCTTCCTTCTCCTATGATCCTCTGTCTTGTTTCTCAAATTCCTCCTATCAGTGAGATCATATGATAATTGCCTTTCCCTGATGACTTATTTTGGTTAACATAATACCCTCTAGTTCCATCCACATCATTGCAAATGCAAGATTTCGTCCATCTTTTAACTCAATACTTGTTCGGATACACGCATTGAAAGGCAACCAGGAGGTTTTATTTATCTGTAATTCCTCAGGACCATTTAAACTGTCCTGGGCAACTCTTGATTCAGCCTCTTACACAAGAAACTATCCAACTTTTAGGTTCTGCATACAGTGAGAGGAGAAGCTGAAGGAAGAGGGCTTTGCTCTTTGAGCCAGAGATAGGGATGCTCATTGCCACTCACTCCTCTGCGAGAGGGGAAACTGGAGATGTTTCCTCAAACTACCTCCATTAGCGAAAATAGCAACAATCACTGATTTTAAGTGAGCAATCGGTATGTACCAAGTGCCGTGCCAGCATGCTTCACATGCAGTGATTGATTCATTCATCCTTATGACCATCTTATGTGATGGATGTGATTAGAAGGGTACTATTGGAAACAGAGAATAGGAGCCGCAGAGAGGTGAAGTGGTCCACATTGCTTGAACTTGACAGAGCCAGACTTCCAACACAGACGACAGTGTGCTGACCACTACTATACCCATGTTTCTATTCAGACAGTTATTTCATAAGCAGTCAAAATCTCCCACACATGTAATTATGTAATTATCAGAGTGTCTTCTACTCATCCTCCCCACTCTGTCCTCATTCTTTGCACACCAAGGAAGCAAGATAAGGGTCTTCCCCACACACATACACATGCATCACCAGAGTTTCCTACTCCTAGGAGGATGAAGAATGTTTTGTTCAATCCTGGGTGTGTGTGCCTCTATGCATATGAACATGAATCTCTGTAAGGAGCTGAAAGTGTAAAGACCTGGTATCCACATTGCTGTCCAGATTATTCTACTTTATAGGATACCTCAACTCTGATCTGGTCACAGCAGAGATAGACCTTGGTAGAGCTGAGGCAAGTTTTGAAATGCTTGTTACTCATCAAACCAGTGTCCACTCTTGTCCTTTCTTTGCCTGGCTGACACCAAGTCATCCTTTGGGTCTCAGCTCAAATGTCCTTTCCTCTAGATAAGCTTCTAGACTCCCAAGGCCAGGTCAGCCGATGAGTCACAAAGAGACAGAATGACAAACTGTCTGTCCTACAAAGATAGTGAGAGGTTTTTAGGGAGTTGGTCCAATGTGAGAAATCAAAGGAGGAGCCTAGAACCAATGCATCTTTGTATTCCTGGTGCATGGAAGTCTCTAGCATTATAAATACTAGGGATGGGATGAATAATACATATGTAAATGTGAATAGAAGTGTTTGCCACATCTGTAGTGTGCACATCTACAGTGACAGTAAAGTTTGTTGGGTTTCTTTATCCTTTGTGTCAACTTTTGGCCAGAAGAATGAAGGGTGGAGATTGTGTAATTTAGGAGTCAGTTGGGCTCACCAGGTCCTCTAGGATTCAAATAAAATTGGCTAAGCCTCCTTCCCACATCCTGTGGGAAGTCCAGGGCCCTACTCAAGATTTCTGCAAACTCCATGGGAGTAACATTCCCATGGTCACCTCTTGTTCCAATTTCCTGTCTTGCTGACCTCTTGACCTCATTCACAGCTTACCTCCAACTCATTGCTTCCTTCTTTCTGTCCTATGTGAACCCAAAACCTGGCCACAGGTTTCACCTGAGATTTCACTGAACACCAAGTCAGAAGATATATAGGAAAGTTTTACTCAAAATTAAAGAAAATGAGAATGATAGCAAATGATTTCAGAGGGAAGGTTAGGTGTCCCTCTTCCATATACCTGATCCAGCGAACTTCTCATTGGCTGACTTTCTTTCATCGTCTGTGGTCTCCCAACCTGGAGGAAATACTTTTTCAACACTTCCCTGTCTTGTCTTTATGTATTTTTATTTTTGCTGCTGCTGCTCTGCACCCACAACACTCATGTTCTTTTCTAATTTCTTGAAGTTTCTCCATCTCTTTGTCATTTCCTCGTCCTTATCAGCCATGCCTTCATCTCCATAAACAAACATGTCCATTTCAATATTTTCCTATGCAAGGTCAGTTCTCTCCAAGAGGGAAGGTCTGAGGTCAGTTCTTAAAGTAACAATTTCCCCCAACCTTCCCCAGTGGGAGTTATAATGACCCTGGTATCAAGAGGGAGGAAGATGAGTAAGGTGAGGAAGGGTAGATATAGGGTGACATATGGCTGGCTGTTTGGCTGTGGATAAACAGTAGCCTAAATGGATAGAGGGCAAGACCAGACAGGGACACAGCCACCTTCAGCTGGTTCTTAAAATACCAAAAACACTTACTGTGTAATGATCAAGGATGAAAGCTGAACCTGAAACAAGGATTCAGCTCACCTCCCTGGCCACAGGAAGATAGACAGGAAACACAACCCTCTTCCACAAGTCTGAGGTACCACCATCTCATCTGGTCACTGGGACAGGGTGCCTGGCAAAATATCAGGGCCATTAGAGCTATGGTTTTACCCCTTTGCACTGGCCTCTTCTGTACAGAGATCTCAAGATCCTAGCCTCTACACTAGTATTCATCTCCACTTCTCTGCCCCATGAGCAGTTGGTCCACACTCTACCAGACTCTCCACATGCTAGACACTATTAATTGCCTATGTCACATCCCAAATTTCCCTTTTCCTTCCCCTTCTTTCAGGCACCTGCCCCTCTCACAATGACTTCATCTCCGACCTAGGGTACATCACAACCTATCTTAACCAATCATGATTGCCCCATTACCCCTCCAAGAGGGATTTCCCCCCACTCCCAATAAGGGAAGCCTACAGAGGGGGCATCTCTGAGTCATTTCCTTCTCCTCAGGTGGTACCTGCATATGCACAGGTGCCTCGACTGTGCAGCCATAATACAGTTGGGCCAGAGGATGGAGAGGCAGGCAGGAGCGAACCTGTGTCCCCTGAGCCATCATTGAGCTGTTGTTCTGTGAAATAACAAATTATTGGGTTATCCAAGCCAGTTTGTGTGTGGGGAGTGAGGAGGGGTCTTGATGTTATTCATGACTGAAAGCAACTTGACTAATACACCCAGAGCATAAGATTGTTTCTGCAAAATATGTATTAGATGATAGCAGTGTTCTCGGCAGGAATGGAGCGAGCATTCGGGGATTGTCACAATAATCCGAGGGGAGAACCCTGAGCACTTACTGGGCAGGACCAGGGATGTTAAGTGCCCTGCGATGCAGAGGACAAGTGCACAGAATCATCATCTTACATTCCACAATACTGGAGGATGTTCTGTTGTACAGCCATGATCACATTAAATATGCCCAGATTCTCACTCCAGTCTACATAGAAACACAAAGTATTTTTGCACAGACTTAATATGCAGCTACTGTATGAATCTGGGGGCTTCGTTTTCTTTTATTGTTTGGAGTTATGAAGATACTTGTGGGCTATTTTGGGAAATATCTCACATATCACAAAGCCACTCATTGGGCCTGACACTAGTATGTGTTTGCATGTATGCTGTGGCATTCCTGACTATTCTCTATAAAAATATACCCATATGACTTCCTCATTATATTTCCTGATGCAGAACCACCTAAACACTTAGTAAATGATCATTATGTTGATTTTAAAAATATGTTTGTAGACAGGTTATATTTATCTATTTCGTAGGGTATTACAGAATAATTTACTTTTAAAAGGAAATGATGGTGGTGGTGGTTTCACAGGTACACATATACAAAACTGATCAAACTGTGCCCTCACGGTCTGTATCATCTAGTGTACTTCCATTGTACCCCAAAGGAGTTGGCAAAAGGGGGGCTCTTGGGCTTGATAGAGGTGAAAGGAATTGGATTAGATAATCTACAAGGTCTTTTCCAAATCCTAAAATTTCACAAAACCACTTTACTGTTGTATAAAGAATTTAAAGTTGTAAGTCCTAAACAGGTGTGCTACTTCCAGAGTTTTATAGATCCATAGATGGCACAGGTTGGCCCCTTTCCATTTGCTCTTTTCCTTAAGTATATCACATGAGAAGACAGTCAGTAGCTATTACTTGATCAGGTCTCATCATTCTGGTGTGTATTTGATGTTACCAGACCATCTTCTTACTTTGCCAAAGATAATTTAGGAGAAATCTGAATGTGAAATATCACTTTCAGATCCTCCCCACCCAGCCCCCAAATCTGATCCCAATTACTTCGTGAACTGTTACTCTTTGTCCAGTTGATTGGTACTTAGAGTCACAGTAGACCCAGAGACACCAAGTTTTGAGAGACATATACATCTCTTCACTTCTCCATGTTGGGTACCCTTATGGCGATAGCTTGAAATCAGCCATGGAAGGAATATTTACACTGCAGGTGTAGACAAATGCTACAGACCAGAACTTTTTAATGCTGGAGAATAGGTTATTAAACATATAACAGCTTTCCACCATCCAGAGGGTGACCAGACACCCTCTTCACATAGATGTGCCCAAAGTTTGCATATTAAAGCATATAGGGTAGAAGATTTTTGTTGTTAAAACTTCACACAAATTTAAGCTTTGTTTTGAATATTAGAATCTTCTCTGTTATCAGAAGACTGAGGATATATAGTAGGACTTTCATCTCTTCTAGGAGTAGGTAAAAGTTCTCTACATGGCTGGTGAAAAGGTAGGTTCATGAATAGATGGGTAGCAGGAAAGCAATGATGCCAAATATGTGTGTGCCTGTGTGTGTTATGCATGAAAACTGGCTAGAAATCAAAGCTAACAAACTTTGGCTCCAACTAACAGATCTGACATAAATGGCATAGTTGCTGGAAGTTCATTAGTGTTCTCTTATTCAATGGGTTTGGCAGTGGCCTTGTTTTCCACTGGCATGAGGGCGTTAAGAAAGAAATTGCCAACAAGTTTTTAGCCAACCAGATTATAATCAGCATGCCCCACCTGAACCTGGTGCCTACACAGCCATTTCAATTAACACCTGGAAGTCTCCAGCCCTTGGTGGGAAGGAGATGAAAAGATTCAGATTTGGGGAAACTGTGTTAAGGGGCTGGACCTTGCGCTCACAGAGACCCAGATTGCAGCCTGGAGAGATGAGGCAGACCCATGTATCATGAGATTAGAAGCACATATCCTGGGGCAGATAGTAGGCTGACAAATATAGACACTATATATTCTCCCAACCCAAGAAGAAGACATGAGCACTTTTCAGGCATCTGGACTGTGGCCTCAGTCCCAGGGAATTGTGCTCTGTGGCCACCCTCATGTTCCCCTCTGCACTCTTCTTTCCTTTCTGTTTGTTGTCTTTTTACCTCCCATGGGCATACATTTATTTGGCATAAATATTTCCTGTCAATCCCAAAATGTCCTCTGGTCTCTCCCAACTCTACATTAAAACCTACTCCAAGAAGAAAGCTCTAATGTCAGCCATTCCTTCCTTATCCTTCTCAGCCCAGCCATACCAGATCAGAGGAGCAATGTATCTAATATACTTATGCTGCAGCAGCCATGACTCGGTGAGTCTCATTCCCTGAAGAGTCCAGGTTACTGTACATTAGCATGACTGAGTTGTGCTTCCTCTGCCTCACTGTGGAGTGGACATATTGTGAGGCATTTTCTGGTTATTTTGTGGATACAATCAATTGGCTCCAGACAAAACCAAACACTCCTCTGAGTCTGATTTTTGTAAATTATGAGTTTGTTGTCTTTTTTCTGAGTGGTTAGGGTTGGCAGCAAGGAGGATGGTATGGAGATGGTTATTGTGATGTGTTTCACTCAAAAAAATATTAGAAGTTTAAAAAGGGGAAAAAAACAGAATAAGAGGTATGATTTGGACCATTTCTGTTCAGAAAAATTGCTTGGTAAGAGGCTACCAGAAAGCACCATCTTCAGACATCATTATTATGGGGACATTAGATCATGACTCATGAAGATGTGGGTGGCTCAGCTAGTCAATACTAAAAAAGTCACTTACGTTTACATTTAGCCCAAAACAGTAATGGAGAATGACAACTGGATGATTCTGAGAATGTCTTAATATACCTCCACTGCCATAGACACTTTCTCAGGTGCCTTTTAGAAACATGTTTTCATCCATAAGCCATTGAGATTGAAGTTATTTAATCAGGATCTTAAGAGAAAATTTGAAGTAATGCATAATGCTATTCACCCTGGATCTTTGAGGGAAATACCATGTTATGATGGAAAAGTCATAACCTCCAAACTGGCCATTTATCAGGGAAAAATAAAATCAGTAAATTCCAAAGTAAAAATGATACAAGTGAGTTATTTATGTCATAATATAATTATATACTAAACTTTTGAAAAGGTAAAAATCATCATGACTCTCATACAAATATAAAATGAACACATAAGAGATTTTATTTTTATGTATCGCTAACCAGTGAGGAAACAAGTAAGGTATTAATTACAGGGAGTTCAAAATACAATTCAACACACACACAAACACATACTTAGAGATGTTGGAATGAATTCACAAATAAATATCATATCCACAGGACAATAATTAATTGCATCTCCACTAGACACAAGAACCACTTGCATTAGCATGCAACTTCTTCAGCTTACATAGTTTTAAAATAGCTGAAACACAAAGAAGTGAGAGATAACCTAGAACAGTAGGCTACAAAGGATACCTAGTAATTTCTTCCCATTTCATACTTTTCACAAATGTTGATGTTTATGTGTGTATTAAGTAATTTTTCATTGGATTTATAGTTCTATAGATGTAAACGTATTGTTAGAATAAGAAACAACTAAGCAGTAGTTCTTTTATTAATTGTGGTTTTAATTTTTTAATTAAATAATTTATTTATTTGAAAGAGATAACATATGCATGCATGAGAGAGAGAGCACGAGAGAGAGAGAGAGCACAAACTGGGGGAGGGGTAGAGGGGTAGAGGAGTGGGGAGAAGGAGGCTCCCCACTGAGCAGGGAGTCCAATGCAAGGCTCAATCCCAGGACCCTGGGATCATGACCTGAGCCAAAGGCAGACGCTTAACCCACTGAGCCACCCAGGTGTCCCTAATTATCGTTTTATACATGTTAAAAAACCAGCATGTTCACATAAATAAGTAGATGATAAGTGAAGGCTTTGTTGAGGTGATGGCACTGAGTTCTTTAAACTTCTTCTGAGGTCTATGTCATAATGATCAATAATCAAAATTCTTTTCAATGATCTATCAGCTAATAATTTAATTAGTCCTTCCTTTAACTTCATTGGAAACAAAGGATTAGTAATTATTTGACTTGCAACCATCATTGAAGTCCTTCATGTTCTCAACACAAATATATTGAACTGTTTCTTTGTTGCCCACAATGGCTTTTACATCCTTGAGCAATGCATCATAACAATGAATAAGAAGTATACCTTTTGCAAAGTGGGGATGGGAAACTGAGAAGGCAAAAGAGGAATAAAAGAACAGGCATTACTCATCCACAGTGTTAGATTTCTCTTGATACTTCCCAATATCTGGCACATAGTGGATTTTTTTTAATTTACCCCCCCAAATGAGTGAATAAATAGATGTCAAGGCAGATTTACAATAAAACTAAGTTCAAGCTTCAGAACACTCCATTCCATGGGCCCCTTCTGAGGGCCAGGGTGGACACCTCAGGAAGTTGTACAAATGAACATGTTTCTTGAGCCCCTAACAGTGTGTTTACATGTTCATATGTAATAAAATTTATAAGACTGAGATACTTCAACCGCAATGAATTAATATCTTTTCCATGTGTACTTCCTGTAAATCACACTTTCCCCTCTGTAGGGTGAATTAGAGTGACTGCAGGCCACTGGAGATCCATTTAAGGGATAGTTGGGTTGGGGATACAATTAGTTTGGATTTAAAGAGACACATTTATGTGATTTCCAGACACTCTTCCATACTGTTATTGCTAATTATCCTGATGTAGTACGGCTTCTAAGAATATCCCAATTGTACACTGTCTGATCACTCAGCATTAAGAGTTGAGAATGTAGGACAAGGAGCACCTGGCTGTGGGTAGTGGAGGAGAAAAAA